>CBVK0100154252.1:0-28948 GCA_900067695.1 Picea abies
GCTCTTCCGATCTCACATGAGTGGGGAAACCCACTTTTTGTCATGGAATATAGGCATCCACAATTGCTACCAATGGTTTTCTCGAAATCAATGGATAACGCCTAGACTTGTTTTGGTAAGCAAAATCATAAAATACATAGGGTAATCCTAGGAATCTATTGTAACTATGACATCCTCAAAAATTCCCTCAGGTTTAACTATTGATATATCATCCATTTGTAGTACTATTAGTGTTTGAAACAATAGACTTTGGAGATTCAAATTTTACATGAACTATTTAGTCATTACGTTAATGGCTACACCTAGATCAATTAATAAGGTATTTGGAATAGGAATTTCCAATACAGATTTGTACCACAAGGATACCTAGGTCTGTGTATTTTGGGTTAATATGTTGACCTAACATAATATCAAGCAATTGACCCACCACATGAATTGTTGGAGGGTATAGTTTTTTCCTTCTCATATTTTTAATGCACAAATCATCGATGACTTTATTATATATAAGAACATCCTTAATATCTTTTCAATCAAAGTGTGCCTTAATATCACACAAAGGGTGCATAATTATCCTCAAGCGTGCCTTAGTATCATACTTGAACAACTTGACGAAAGCAAAAGGGAAACAACTAGGAGGGATATGATGGAAGTTATAAACAACCTAGATGAGGATATGAGGGATAGACTTAGGAAGAAGGAATTACAAGATGAAGAAATGAATGACAAGCTCCTCCCAGTGACCCTAAGATCCCTCAAGAAGGACTTCCTCCTCCATCAACAATTAGACTTTCTCCTAGTCCCATTATTCCAAAGACCAATGACTTAGAATTAAATATTTACATAGACAATGTCTTGGAAAAGATCAACGTACCTATACCTTTGAAGGAGATCATCAATATCCCCTTGATGAAAAAAAAGGTTGAGAAATTCTTCAAGGTACAAAGGGAACCTGTGTACCTACCTATAATTATACAAGCAAATGATTTTATAATGTAATATGATGATCACCCACCATTCTTCATGTCATTGCAGGTAAATAATAAACTCTTGAATGTATGCTAGAATTAGGTGTGGGTGCAAATATCATGTCCTTAAAGGTTATGAGATAGTTGGGTTTGGGGACAACAAGGCCTTGTAAGAATGTATGAAAAATTGAATCGAGGTCCATTCCCATTCATGGTGTAGCATAGGATGTGAAGGTATGCCTTACTCGATATTCCAAGATAGTTCTCCTGATGGACGTTATGGTTGTAGATGTTCCCGATGTGTGGGGAATGCTCTTGTCTAGTATGTTTACTGCAACATTGGGTGGTACATTACAGATGGATTTGACTGGTCTTGATATACCTATGGATGATGTTACTTACTCCCACCTTCCCAACATGACCATGACAAAGAATCATGTTGAATAGATTGACCTTGACTTCAAGACAGAGGAATCCCCTGAAGTAGTCAAGGAATCTCTTCCAGATTTTTTCCCAGATGACTTTCCCTTCACCAAAGAGGAATATTTTGATTTTGTAGACCGTTCCACGAAGGAATATTACCAAAAAAAACTAGACAAGTATAAATATAAGGAAATTGGCTCTGTCAAAATATTGAAGAAAAATGATAAGAATATATTGGTTAGTTTGGGCCAAGATGATGTTCTCACGATATAATCCCACCCCTTCCCTCAAAAAAATATACTAGGGTAATACAAGAAGGTGTTGACATTAAAAAGGGGGATTACAAACAAGGAGATTTGGTTTTAGAGTGGGATACAAGGAAGGGATAGCCCAACACATGAAAGGAGTTTGAGAATTTCTAGATGGGTCCCTATAAGTTTGTGAAGAAGTCTGTCAATGATTCCTACTACCTATTCACATTATAGGGGAGAAGGAATCCACTATTAGTTAATGGGTCCCTTATCAAAACCCATCATGGGGAAGAGACTTGACTTCTTGAGGTAACATAGATTAAGGTAGGTATATTAGGGTAGGAATTTGCATCCTACATTGCATTGTATATATGTTGCATGACACATGTCATGGTAGTATAGTTGCATTTTTCTTGAATTTGCATACATATTTTTGATTTACATATTGTCTTTCCTACATCCTTGCATCTTACTATGTTACATTTGTATGATTTGCATACTCATATTGACATGTTGGAATAAAAATATTAGAAAATTTTTCTTTTCAAGTTTTTCTCTAGATTTTGATAGTTATTATTTTTTCCATATGAACAGGGGGTGAGTTATACTACCCCTCTGATTTCAATAGTTTGCTTGAGTTTGTGTAGTAACATGTCATACGAGGAGATGTTGAGGTTCTCATGTGCTCTATGATGAACACATGTCCCCATGTAGGGGCCAATTGTTACCCCCCCAACCTAGGGTTAATTAAGGAGATGATGTCTTGAGGCTCGCAAGTAGCAAACAAAGAGTGCCGATCATAGATAGATGGATAGAACAAATCACATAGCCCCTATTTTTTTCCACAATTCACCATCATCATCATTTGCACTAGAGCATCATCCACTACACTGACCTAGCTCTAAAAAGACAATATGTCTTGCTTCATGAGGTAACAAATCAAGTCTCATGGTAGGTGTTACTTTAATATTTGAAGCATTTACACATGTTGCAAAGAGTCCTTTCTTGATTATGGAATGTTTTCTTGGAAATTATATCTTTTTCCTAATTTCACATTGGTGGTTGACATGGTATCCTAGTAAGTTGGCCACCTTCAGGAGAAAGGGTTTCTACTGGGGGGTTTCTTTGAAGGGTCATTGTACCATTTCTCAATCATACTTACTACTTTCCACACTTCCCCTCCGTTTCCTCATCTTTTGGGATTTTGGGTGTATTGACCCCTAGAAGGGCTTGTACCTCATTTCATGGGAAGAAGGGGCCGAAGGCCCAAAAGTGTTGTAGCTAAAATCATACATAAATGATTTCCCTAAAGTACTGAGAGCCATAAAACACTTCTCTGAATGAATAAATGCCCTTTTAAAAATAAATAAATTATGTCCCACTTGATGGGGGAATGCATTGCAGTGTTCTTTAATTTCCAATGCATATAACGCTCAATGTGTTCTAACTTCAAGTGGCATTTCAGTGCTCTTTTTCTTTCCATTTCACATAGCACTCAATGTTTGGGCTTAATAAAAAGGAAAATAAAGGGCTTGGAAAAATGTTGCATTGTAAATAAAGGGAAATTCAAGGATGTAGCACACCCTCCACAAAGTCACCCATAAATGAGACAATATGAACCATTGATATGTCAAGAAACCCATGACCAAAAGTCTTTCCTCACTCCACATCATCTCATTACATGATCTATATAGGGTCTTCTTGGGAAACATTCATTGACTTGGGGATTGGACTACCCAATAGGGCACCATGACACCCCTCCCATAACTAAATTTGAAAAGTTTATAAGGTCTTTGAGCATTTGTTTAATTTGAAAAGGGGGACTTAATTCACCTGTTTGGATGCTTCTTGTATTAAATGTTTCTTACTTGGAATGATTCATATGACTCGTGGACCCTTAGAGGGCATACTTGTTTGTCTTTGTAGGACCTTTCCTAGTGAAGGATGATGAACCACAAATGACTTCACCTTCTACACCTTGACATTGCCTTTGGAGGCCAAGGATTCCACCCTCTATCCCTTGGCATCATCTTGGAGGATAGGGTTTGATGGATGATGTATTTTGAAGGTGGTTTAACAAGATGGGATTCATGGCATGGAACTTTGGCACATTACATCATTGAAAGATATTGAGAGAATTGAGTGCCTTTGAGGAAGAGAGAGAGAGTTTATAACAACAATAGATAAGTTAGTAGAGATCCTTTGAGAGAATTGAGAGAATGTTAGTAGAGAGCTTGAGAGGATTGAAAGAGAGTGTTTGTGATTTGATAAATGTCTCCACTAGTAACTAAGTTTAAGGCTTTCATCAACTCTTCTCATACACCCCTGATAAAAACCATCTAGAGTGATTCATCATAAAGTTTTTAATTTGTAGAATGATTATAACTAAACTGAAATCTCTCTGCATAATATTCCAAAGTTTCATCATCCTGTTAAGTCATATAGAAGATTTTATCCCTTGTTTCCCGTGCCTTGCAATAATCTTTGTATTTAGCTGAGAAAATTCTCTTCATCCCTTCCCAAGTACTTATATTTGCTCCATACAATCCCATAATCTAAGGGAACAACCTTAGCTTCTGAGAGTCAGTTTTATATTCATATGTTTGCACAAGACTTCAAACTCAAATAAGAAGGTGTCTGGGTCCTTTGTTGGAATTCCATAAAAAATTGGAAGAATTGCATGGTTAATATTTTTCATTTTAGTTTCCTCATCAGACTCCCTTAAGGGAACATATATTCCTTTTCCTCTTCCTCTTCATTTCTCTCATGCCTATCTCCCATGGTGAACAAAGCATCGAGTCCCTAATCAATAGATTTAGATTTTGTCTCAGAGGCTCCTAATCCCCCAAAAATAATATATGGTATGGATTTTTCACATTTAAACCTAGGTTTGTCTTTCACAGATGTTGTGACCACTCCATCAATTATTGCATAAATGATTCCTGCAATAGTATGGGTGATTGTTGTAGTGTTTCCTTGCTTGAGTCTCCAATACTAGATGTAGAAGGTAAATTAGGAATAAACCTTACAAACTTATCTCTCCTCTTCATTCATACTCATTAAGAGGAGAAAATACCATGCACCGAGAGGACATGGGTGAATATCAAATTCCAATTCTGTTACATTTAGCAATTGGATTTCAAGGAAAAATGTAGAGAAAAATACTTTAAAAGCTGGTGTTTCCCCAACAATGAAACCAAAAAGTAACAAGTTCCAACAATGCTTGGAATTAACAATCCAATAATTACAAGAACCTACTTTAATTATCAACACAGGAGTGCAAGACTTTTCAAAATGCTGTGCACTATATATGCATTTCTAGGATTTTAGATTGCTTAGGATATGTTAGTATTAACCATTGTTTTGGGGGAAATTAAAAATATTTCTTCTTTCTCTATTCTTCCTATACTAATGAAAATTTTGAAACAACCTTGAACTATGCTAATGAAAATTTATACAACAATTTAAATTTTGTTTCTATCCTAAAAATAAATTCTAATCCTAACCGAGTTTCATTCAATCTATCACATTGCTATGATACTAGGTACACTAGAACTTATTCAAGAAGTACTACTCTAATTGTGACATGAAAGTGATAATAAAGAAATGAAAAGAAATCCTTCCAAGAAGATTTAACTGAATGCATTTCTACTTTACTTGGTATGACAAAATATTTCCTATAAGGTCACACGATGTTATCGGACAAATCGGTAAGTGCAGACACAAACTAATCTCCCTAACTTCCATAGGAATCTAGAACAAAACAAGACAAAATACAAACTTCACCTTAGATTTCATTGTCATATAAACTAGTTCAAAGAGGAATGAGTGACATACCTTTTAAATGATGCTTGATCCTCGCTAGCGTCGTCCTTGCTGCTCCATATTTGGATTTGTGGGATGGTGAACCTGTTTAAGAAGCACACAACAACAAACACGCACATATATATATATATATTCCAATTAATTCTATGTATAAGATCAAGGAGTTATACAATAATATCCAAGACACCTTTATAGGGAAGAAATGTATTGCTACATTATATTAAAATGGAAAGTGGAGAATACAACCCATGCCTTGATGTTGCAAGATCCCTTTCAATGGATATTTTCTCCAACACACACACTTTTGCTCCAATTCCTTTGATGAATAAGATCCACAATCTGACTTAGAGAGCTAAAGCAAAGCTATCTCAAGTATAATTTATAGCATAACTCTTCATGCATATGCAAACCTTATCCTTTTCAACGTTATCCTTTTCCATGAGAGATCCCTCTTTATATAGGGTGAAAGAGGGATGGATGAGGATATCATAATGATCCCACTAAATCAGAGAAGTGATTAAGATCCAAACCGATCGGAGGCCACCTCATCTTCTAGAATATTCCCTTATAGAACGTTCATGAATTTTGAATTTTCCTTTGCTTAAGCATCGTCGCACCCTATGCACAAGAAGCCTGCGATGATGCCTCATTCCATATTTGGTGCAGAGTGTGACGATAAATCATTATCGCACCCCAAGCATAGGGGAGGGTGCGACGATATTCCTTGTCATATTTTTTGAGGGAGGAAAAACAAACCACTTTTCTCTTGGAGAAAGTCTCTTTTAATATTTCCGGGGAACATGGAAATGAGTTAAGCACATGTCATTAGTTGATCACTGGGGTGACCAAAATAATGTGTAACATAATTCCCCCCAAAGTATGAAGCTAGAACCTGTGACAACTAAAATACTTTGTAGAATGTGTGTGTCGAAAACAAGGAGCGCATCGATCGGGAACCTGCAAACAACCAAGCATCTGCATACCATATTCTGAGGTAGGCATTCCCATACTCATACTACAAGTGACTCTAATCATAGGTGTCAAGTGAGTCATGGACACTAAACATACACTATGGATCCATGCCATCATGATTCATCATAGCCACAAGAAATACACTGTGGAGCTATGCTCTTAAGGAATTCAAATTCGGACATAGCCACAAGAAATACATATTGTATCTATGTGTCAGTACAAAATTATGAATACTTTGTCGCAACCTGGACTGATATGAGAGATCCCTCTTTATATATGGTGAAAGAGGGATGGATGAGGAGATCTGGATGATCCCACTAAATCAAAGAAGTGAGTAAGATCCAAACAGATCGAAGGCCACCTCATCTTGTAGAAGATTCCCTTCTAGAACATTCATGAATTTTGACTTTTACTTTTCTTAAGCATCATTGCACCCTATGCATAGGCAGCCTGCGATGACGCTATAGTCCAGCTTTGGTGTAGAGTGCGATGATCAAGCATTGTTACACCCCAAGCATAGAGTAGGGTGCGGCGATCTTCCTTGTCATAGTTTTTGAGGGAGGAAAAGCAAACCACTTTTCTCTTGGAGAAAGTCTCCTTTAATATTTTCAGGGAACATAGAAGTGAGTTAAGCACATCGTCAATCAATCACTGGGGTGACCAAAATAATGTGTAACACACGATGCATAAAAAATGACTAATTTCTTAATAGAGACGAAGGGAATTGCAAGAATCAAATTGTAGGAATTAAAGAAATTGAATATAATAGAAAAATTCTCTTTTTTGAAACAAAGATAACTTTATAATGAAAAGAACAATGCAGATATAAAATGTAATGAAACCTAAAAAAATAGGATCACCGCGGTTAAGTACTGTAGAGTTCCCCTTTCTCTATAGTTAGCTGGATGATCCTTTATATGAACTTAAATAGGTGCAAGTAACAACAAATCCACAATACAACAACAATATTCTAATAACAAAAGATATATTGCATGTTGAACCTCTTAGGTTCTTTTAGTTGTCTCTTTATACAAAAACCCACATCAATTTTGAAGTGGTTGCTCAATTTTAGGAAATCACTATCAAGAGATTGTTTTCCTAAAAAAGAGGAGAAATATAAAATAACCACTTTCTCAAAGGAGGGTCACAATCTAATAATTGTAACTATTCACATACGACACGTTTCAAACCAAATCTTAGTGAAACTAGGTGTACATGTTCTTGAACACTCGTATGAATAGTGCTCTTTGAAGCTTACACAACATATTATGTGATCCTTCAACATTTATTTCAACAACATATTCAACCAAACTTTGGAAATCACTGAATGTATACCTTCAGTAACTGATACTGATATTGACGAGAAACTCATCAACCCCTGCAATGAATTATGAACAACTCCATCTTGAACCTTGTATGAAAACAAAATAAGAGTCCCAAACACATAAATCATGCATTCGTTTCCTTTCTTAAGTAAAAACATTCTATTTAGCATACAATTTCAATCATGAATACATAATATCCTGGAAAAGGTGAACACAAAAAAATTGGTTGAAATACTTAGATCATCAATATTGAAAGAAGTAAATGATGGTAAAATGGATGTGAAAAATAGGATAATTACCATTCCCATCAGCTTGAGGCAAGGTTCTAATCCTCTTCCAAATATAGTTAACCTTGGAAATTAAAAAATATTTATTATACATATACATTCTTTCCTATTGATAAATTCATTATTATAATATGGGGCTAAATTATAAATTTGTGTAACTACTTCTAGTTGGTAAATTAAAAAATTGATTACTTCTATTGGTTGGTATCTTATAAGTATGACGAGTTAAAAAATATTTCAAGATAAGGCTCCCTATACAAGCATGGCTCATCCATATCGAGATCGCTTTTTATTGATTACATGTTTCTCTTGGAGAAGTTGGGGATGGAAGCAAAGAAAAATTAATCACTCATTGTCATGCTTTTATTTCACATTGACAAGAATGTGTACACATTGGTCACCTCTTGTGAATACAAAATGCAAATAGAGTTTATAACCTATAGTGGAAATTAGGTCATGATTACTTGATGTGAATATGAAAATATACTCATCTTAATAGAAAACATCATATAGGGGAAACGATTAGATACAATACAAATGCTATCACGTGTTTTCAAAATAACATGCATATGATACAAGACATCAACCTTGAGTAATGGGGAAAATGGTGATTGACCATTCCTTTCATCAACATAAATTACCAAAGTACAATTTTTTCATGTTGGGTGAGAAGGTGGGATGTGAATGTTTAATAAACATAGAGGTTAGATGAGGTATTTTCATCCATTGTTTTTCCATTCCACATATTTTAATTTGCTTTTATGAGCTATGTAATTTCTTGTAATTTCAAAGAATGTTTGATGCACTGGCTAATAGATTGAACCAAGAAGTAAGTGGTGCTTATAATATATGAAACAAGGGAAATAACAAAAATAAGAGCGAATTATAAATCACAAAACAATATTCAATAGGATCTACTCATTTGAATGATCAATAAGATATACTCATTTGAATGGTCAATAAGATCTACTCATTTCAATTACAATATCAAGATATGCCTTCATGCTTCCACATATCCTCTCAACCTCTTAAGTGACTTCCTTTATTCTATGGACCAAGAACCCTTGGCATTGTTGGATTAGTTAGGGGGGAGGATGGTGAATCTGTAATAGTGATTTTTAATCCTTTTTAACCACAATGTATATAATTTTTGTTAACTTTATGATCAATTTACCAATATCATTCAACAATTGCAGGATTAGTAAACCATGAAAAATGAGCAATCATACACATACACATACACATACACAGTACACCAATATTTTTACATGGAAACCCAATGCGAGAGAAAACCACAGAATGATTTTTATTATATGTCTTTAAGAATTACATTCATTGGAAGCACCAACTTCCTTTGTTCTCTAGCTGCAACTGGAAGGAGGCTCCAACACCCTAGCTTTTCAGGCTACAACCCGAGGGAAGCTCCAACTCCCCAATTCTATGGATCCAACCAGAAGGAGGCTACACTCCCCTATATTATATGGATACAACCACCTATCCTTGCCCCATCTAACCACCTTGAGATATAAGTGCCAAATTTAGATGAACTGTCACTGCCACTGAATCAAATAAACTGTAGCTCTCATTGTCAATCCTGTCTCTGAAAAACTATCATAACCTGTACCAATATTCTTCAAAAAATTTCTTGTAGATCCGCGACCTGTCTATTCTGAAACATGAATATGTTCATGACTCTCTTTACTGCAACTTGCAGATGTTCACAACTCTCTTATATGTAACTCACAAAATACTATAAAAATCTCCTAGTTTCACTGTTATTGTCTCTATTTCTGTCAAGATGTTACTTTAAAACTTGATACTGGGAACCTGTCACTGTAGTCTATCAACAAACTAGATATGATGTCATGGAAATCATATCAACGAATCAAGTATGTCTAGCAAAAACCATGTACTATAATCACAAGTATATCTCACTGATCATGTGTCATATAGGAAACCATCACATCAACCATACATCAAACTCTCACTGTTGTGAAATCACAATCCTGTACTGATAGAAATATGTCTCAACCATAAACCCTCAAACATGCTCCAATTAACACAAGATATGTCTTAACAAGATGCCCAATGAAGTGTCCCAAGGTTTCTCCAACTTCACTAAGCCATATCTCCTCAACCTTGAGGAACTATGTGACATACCACATATCACCGGAAATGACACAACATGTACTATACATCTATGATAGTATTTCTTGCAAATTTACTAATTTTCATTACATTATTCCTCAGACAAACATGGTTTCATTATCCACACTTCCGGGGCTACTAGAATTTTCTACCGAACTTGCTTCAAGGGTTGACATCAATGAAAACCAACCTAATTAATCAACAATGTCCCCCTTTGGAATTGATGGAAACACTCTAATGTAACACTAATGTCATGGCTCTCATTCTCCCCCTATGACCATTTATCCCCTTGTAATCATTCCTTTATGCTTTCTCTCCATGCATCTGATTAATCTCTCCCCCTTTGACATCAATGGAAAAGGGTAACTTCCCTTCGGGGTTGCTCCCCCTGACTGAAATCTCCTTGGAGCTGATCCCCCTATCATAACTATCCTCTTTCCTCTTCATGGTGCTCCCTTGTGTAAATATATGACATATAAGAAAAACATTCAAAAATCATTGTGGGGAAGAAACTACTCCGAGTTTCTGGTGAATATACTCAAAATATTCTCATGGAAGTGGTTTTGTAAAGATATCTACAATCTGTTCTTTTTTCCCAATATACTCAACTCTAATTTTCTTCTCTGTAACCTGTTCCCATAGAAAATGAAAATTGATCGGAATGTGATTTATCTTGGAGTGCATCACTGTATTCTTTGAGATACTGATGGCACTTGTGTTATCAAAAAAATATCAGAATGGACTCATCATACTCAATCTATATATATTTCAATGTTTGTTTCATCCATAGGACCTGTGTACAACATGTTTCTGCTGCAATATACTTTGCTTTGACTGTAGGCAATGATACTGATGACTGTTTCTTTCTTAGCCAAGATACCAAACACTCACCCAAGTATAAGGTTGCTCCATTTGTACTTCTTCGACCATCAATGCAACCTTCCCAATCTGCATCTGTGTAGGAAACAAGTGATAGATCCTTCCTTTTTGGATACCATAACCTAAACTCTTTTGTTCCCTTGATATATCTGAATATCCTCTTTACTGCCAAAACATGTGATTCCTTTGGTGCTGCTTGAAATCGTGCCACCTGTCCAACTTCTTGCATCACATTTGGTCTGGAAACCATCACATAAAGTAAGATTCCAATCATTGACCTGTATTGCCTCTGATCTGTAGCCTTTGAACCATCATATTTAATTAACTTGTAACTGGTTTGCATAGAAGTACTGACTGGTTTGCAATCTTCCATTCTGACTCTCTTTAGAATTTCTATGACATACTTGGTCCAAGAGAAACAAATTTCTTGGTTGCTTTGACATATACAAAGACCCAAAAAGAAAAATAATTCTCCAAGCAATGAAATTTCTAACTCATTTTGCATATCCTTTGCAAATTTATGACTCATCTTGTCATGATCACTTCCAAAGATAATATCATCAACATAAACTTCAATCAACAAAATACTATCTTGATTTACCTTGATGTAGAGGTTGCTGTCTGCATTCCCTTTCGTGAACCCTTGTTGATTCAAGTTTCTGTCCAGTCTGGAATACCATGCTCTGGGGGATTTTTTGAGACCATACAAGGCCTTCTTCAAATTTTAAACATAATTTTCATTCTTTGACAACTAAAATCCCTCTAGTTTCTCAATGTAGACTTCTGCCTCTAGATACCCATTTAGGAAAATTGATTTCACATCCATCTGATACACTTTAATATTCTTGGAGCATGCCTAAGGTAGGATCAATACGATTGCTTCCATTCTGGAAATTGGGATAAACTTTTCTTCAAATCATATACCTTCAACCTGCGTGTATCCTTTACATACCAGTCTTGCTTTGTTCCTGGTAATATGTCCATATTCATTCAATTTGTTTATGAAGACCCACTTTGTACCGATCACATTCTTGTTTCTTGGCCTTGGAACTAGTTACCAAGTGTCATTCTTATCTATCTGATATAACTCTTCATCCATGGCTTTGATCCACAATTCATCCTTGTTGGATTCTTCAAAACAACTTGGCTCAATTTTGGATAGTAGTGCTAGGTGCAACTGTTCTGGGGAATGGATTCTTCTTCTAGTTTCAACTCATGCATATTTATTCCCGATGATCTGACCTACTGGATTATTCTTCTGCACTCGTATGCTAAGTGTATTTGGAGGTACTTAAAGATATTTCCGTTCTTTCTCTTCTTATGGCTACTCTTCTTCATCTTCATCTTCTGCTTCTTCCTCTCTCTTTACTTCTTCTTCTTGAACATGTTCCACTGAATCCTTGCCTTCTTTTATCTTGCGTCCAACTATCTCATCAAATGTCACATAGATGCTTTCCATAATTTTTTTGAGCCTTATATTGAAGCATATGTATGCTTTCCTTATGCTTGAGTACCAAACAAGTAGGCCTTAGTCAACACTAGAATCAAACTTTCCCATTCTGCCATCTTCTCTTTTGATGTAGCATTTTCTTCCAAAAACTCTGAAATACTTCAGATTTGTTGGTCTTCCTTTCGATAGATTGTAGGGGATTTTACTACAGTTGTTTTTGAGTATTCATCTATTTTGAATGTGAATTGTTGTATGCACTGCCTGTACCCAAGATATGTTTGTCAACTTGGAATCCATTAACATAGTTCGAGCCATTTCATGTACTGTCCCGATCTTCCTTTCAATGACTCCATTTTGTTGTGGTGTACTTTCAATGGAGAATTGCCTCTTTATCCCATGCTCAATACAGAAGTCCATAAATTCCTATGAAGTAAACTCTCCTCCATTATACGATCTCAAACATTTTATTTTCAAATCTATTTCATTTTCAACCATCTCCTTGTATATCGTGAAGTTCTTGAATGCCTCTGAATTCTTCTAAAGAAAAAAAAACTACAGTCATTCTTGTATAGTCATAAACCAATAGCATAAAGTACTACTCACCTTTAAACTTCTTTGTTCTTGTTGGTCCAACTAGATCAATATGCACAATTTCCAACAGTTTTGTTGTGGAGTATTCCTTTGGTTTGAACTTGGTCTTGGTTTTCTTTCCTTGTTGACAATGCTTGGATAATGTGTTTGTTGGATTCATGATCTAGGGCATTTCACTGTCTACTTCATTTCTGTTGACCTTGAAAAGATGATCAAAATTTATGTGACACTTTCTTCTGTACCATAGCCAAACTTCATATTCCTTTCCTAACAACACTTTTCCTTTCCAATTTCATTTAGTATGTATATGTTGCTTGGAGTTCTCACAACTATAACCACCATTTTTCTTGAATCTTCTTTTCTTATCTCTCATTTTTGTAAATCAAACACAATTTTGTGACCTTGGTCACACATTTGGCTTTCATATCTTCCACTAGTAGAACATTTTCTGCCTTGGCATCTTTACTTCCAATCTCGACTATGCCTCTTCCAATGATTCTAGCTGAGTTATCGTTTCCAAAAGATACTGACCTACAACTTTCCTTTTTCAAAGTTAGAAACTTGTCCTTATCACTTGTCATGTGCTTTGAACAACCACTGTCAACATACCAACCACATTTCCTATGTTGATCTTGTAGAGCAAGTGTGCATTCTTCATTGTTGTAATGATTCTGCTTCCTTATCCTTTTTGTAATTGTTGTTGTTTTGTTGTGATTCTTTTGGAGGAAATGCCATTCTACAATCTTTGGCCTTGTGTCCAAAGTTGTTGCACCTGTAGCATTCCACTTTTGTACTCAAGAATTCAAACCTGTTGTAGCTTCTTCTCTATGTTTCACTAGGCCTTCTTGGATAGCCATTTCATGCATAAATTTCATGGTTGTTTCTGTTCCTACTATTTTCTCTGCAATTTATAGCCTTATGTCCAAAATTTTTACATGAATAAAATAATACAAGGAATATAGTTTGATACCTGGGAGTTTAATATATTCTAAAAGGAGTTACTCTTCTGAATCCTTCTTCTTCTTAAAGCCTTTTTATTTCTGACTGCTGTTGATTTTGGAATCTGAATCTTCTGGGTGGTGGAGCATCTATGTGATCTTCCTTATGTAACTTCTTGTCTTGTTCCTTCTTAGGAGATCCTTTGATTGTCTCTGCGTAGATTCTTGGTTTTGTTTCTTGATCTGTTGTTTTGGAGCTTGAGCCTTTTTCTGTCTAGTTGTATCCTAGAATGGACTTGTCATGATGTGGTCCTTGACTGCTAATAATATCATCCAAAAATTTAGAGCTATTCTACATGTTTTCCTTCTCAAGGTATTTTCTCAATGCAACAATCTCTACTTCTAAACTTCCATTGATCTCATCTCTTTCTTCTAGCTGTGATCTGAGTGCTTCTTAAGTTATCTTGTATTTCTTCTAATTGGATTTTTAATTTAGTGATCATCTTCTCTAGTTCTTCAGATTTGGAATTCTGAACTCCCTCTTTTCTTTTTAGTTCTGCTTGAAGTGACTTGCTATTATTCTTTACCTTTTTATAAATTCTATGGCACTCAACAATTCTTCTCTGTAATCAATTTCTGCCTCTTCATATTCTTCTTCAGATCCTTCTTCATCAGAGTCTTCTACTGCCATGAATAATACCCTTTCTGTATCACTATTGCTAACTTCATCTTCATCTAATGAGGAAATCTCTTCTTTGGTGCAAAGACTTTTCTTGAAAAAAATGTTTTTGTTTCTTTTGCCCTTTTGTATTTGTTTCCTTTTAGGGTCATCTTCTTCATTTATTTTCTTTTTATTATGGGGATATTCATTAGAAAAATGACCAATACCATCAAAATTAAAACAAATCAACATAATATTACCTTTATATTTGTCGGTTTCCTTTTTCATCCTTCTGACAAAGTTGGATACTTCTTGTTATAGTAGAATTGGCATCATCACTCTTATTTCCTCCCAGAGCTTTCCAGAATAGAGCAATATGATTTTATATATACTTTGAGTGAGATAGTAGGTCACGCCGTAGTTCCACTTGATACAAACAATATCTATGCCGAAGGAAACATGGCGGGTATATCCCCTACCGTCACGATCAATATCTCTCCTACTCCTAGCAAGATTGAAAATGTATACATCGGTGCAGATTGTTCGCTAAAAGAAATTATGATCTACACCAAACTCTTCAAGGAATTACGAGATGTTTTTTCTTGTTCATATGAATATATGCCATGAACCGACCCTCTAATTGTCGAACATGAAATTAAAACTTACCCAGATGCTAAGCCTATTCGACAACGTCTTAGAGTTGTCAGTCCCAAGAAGGCCCCTGCTATTAAAGTAGAGGTAGAAAACATGCTTAATTCTGGATTTATCTACCCAGTTCCCTTGATTGAATGGGTATCCAATCCCGTTCCTATGAATAAAAAGAAAGGAACCATTCACGTATGCATGGGTTTTTGTGACCTGAACAAATCCTGTCCTAAAGACAACTTCCCGACACCCTTCATCATTCATATTCTTGACGAGTGTGCGGGAAGCGAAGTTTTTTCTTTCATGGATGAATTTTCAAGGTATAACCAAATTCAAGTTAAACCCGAGGACCAACATAATATGGAATTTATTTTCCATTGGGGTACTTTCACATACCGGAAGATGCCTTTCAGCTTTAAAAACGCTGGAGCAACCTTCCAATGAGCTATGACATTCACATTTCACGATCTCATGCATATAGTCGAATCCTATCTTGACGATCTTTTTACTCACTCCCGTGAGAGAGTGGATCACCCTAAGCACCTTCGGCTAGTCTTTGAAATATGTCGCCATTATCACATCCAGTTGAACCCTCATAAATGCATATTTTTCGTTAGGTCAGGTCGTCTTCTAGGATTTTTATTTTCTAAGACTGGGATCATGGTAGATTTGTTAAAGGTTGAGGCAATAGTTTGATTGCCTCCCCTACACACTATTTGCTAACTTCAAGGTTTACAAGTGAAAGCCAACTTTTTACGACAATTTATAGTGAACTATGTCAATATTACTAAGGGTTTCATGCATCTCTTAAAGAAGGACA
Organism: Picea abies; assembly: GCA_900067695.1. Lineage (NCBI taxonomy): Eukaryota > Viridiplantae > Streptophyta > Pinopsida > Pinales > Pinaceae > Picea > Picea abies. The sequence goes on from CBVK0100154252.1 coordinate 16,181, forward strand.
CTCCTTTTATCTGGGATGTCAATCCATTTCAATACGTCCTTACTAGGAGTATCATAGGGGGAAAGTACAATAAATGGATTGTCATTCTACAAGAGTTTGATCTCAATTTCACTTCTGTGAAGTCCAAAAAATCACTAGTTTTTGCAGAGTTAATATCTAAATTCCCTCGATTAGATGAGGATGTTATTCATGTTGATTCATTTGTGGATGAACACATTTTACTTGTCTCGTTGTCGGACCCCTGGTATGGAGATATTGTTCTCTATCTTCAAACTTTGAAGTTCCCTCAACATCTCTCGCGAGATGACTGACGACGTATACGATACCAAGCTAAGAAATACCTTATCTTCAATGACACTCTGTATCATCAAGGAATAGGAAATATATTGCATCATTTTTTAACTCACAAAGAAGCCAAGTCTATTCTAAACAACTTCCATAGTGGGGCTTGTGGTGGTCATCTATCCGGGCTTGCGACGACCCAAAATTTTTTGCGATCCGATTATTTTTGGCCATATATCTTTAAATATTACGTCAAAGTGGTTAAGAAGTGTCATCTCTACCAGGTGTTCACTCAGAACATTCGCTCGCATCTATCCCCTCTCCATCTAGTAATTACGGTTGGTCCCTTCACTAAGTGGGGGGTGGACTTTGTGGATTGAAACCCAACTTTGGCTGGGGGGAATCAACACATTATCGTGGCCATATACTATAATAAGTGGGCCGAGGCCATGCCCACAGTTAAATCTGATGGGAATACTATCACCTTCTTCATATTCAATCAAATTATAGCTAGGTTCGAAATCTCAAGTGATATTGTCACTGATCATGGCATCCATTTTTAGAATGAAATGATGGAAGAAATAACATCTAAACTGGGGTTTAAGAATGGTCATTATTCCCCTTACTAACCCCAGGAAAATGGACAAGTAGAGGTTGTGAACAAGTCTCTCAATACCATTTTGCAGAAAACTATCATCCAGAGAAAATCTGATTGGCATATAATGCTTTATCCAACACTTTGGGCATACTGAACCTCGATCAAAACTTCCACCAGTTTTTCTCCTTTCCAGTTATTACATGGTGTGGAGTCGATCTTACCTATTGAATGCGAAATCCATTCTCTTATATTTGAAGTTGCGCTCCTACCTAACACTTATGATCTCAAACAACGCCTCATGCAACTAGAGAGTCTAGATGAGCAGTGTCGAGATGCCTCTACGACTATCGAAGTGAATAAAAGACGTGTCAAGGTCCAATATGATAAGTCTGTTTGTTCTCGACTGTACGCCGAGGGTGACTTGGTCCTTCTATATGATCAAGCCAAAGAACCACTGGGGGAAGGCAAGTTCAAACCCATGTAGAACGATACCTATATCATGCGACGTGTCTTAGAAAAGGGAGGCTATGAATTAGAATATTATGAAGGGAACATGTTGGATGAGCCCAAGAATGAGATCTATTTGAAAAGATATTATGCTTGAGCACCAAGATTGGGTGTAAATCTTTGTATACTAATGTAATTTAGTGTATATATATTTTCCCTTTGTTTTTGTTGGTCCTTGGTTATGTAAGTATGTGAAGATCAAGGAAGAAAAGGGAGAATGCAAACTTTGCAGAAGACACAGTGATTATTACTGGGTCGAAGTGAGAAAAAGAGCAGAAAAGACGGAATGAAGTAAGCCATTGGACGAGGAGATCGAGGATGAAATATCAGTAAGGAAGAAGGATCGTGGAAAACTCAACAAGTGGAAAAATCCACCATTGGATGCTTTGGAGCACCGCGCGAGAAGGAAGGAAAGACAGGTTGGTGAAGCCCTGAAAATATGGGTCAAGTTGAACTAGGGTTTTAGACACCTAGTGTTTTGGACACCTAGGTTTCGGCCTAAGGATGTCAGTGAGATATTGTAATGTATAAATAGAGGTCAAGAAGACTTGGGTTGGGTTGGTGTGTCAAGATTGTCATTTTTATTATTGATCGATCTAGTTGTTGTGGTGAGAAAATGTTGTTGAGTGAGAGAGAAGTGCTAAGAGTGAGAGTCTTATGGTATTGTAATATCTTCAGCTTGGTGTGAAGATAAACCCTACAGATGGGTGCGTAGGGAGGGGAGAGGAATAGAGGAGAAGAAAGAAGACCTGTTAGCTAAGAGCGCAGACAAGAAATGTATGCTTTACCTTAATATATTACAGCAGAATTCTATGGACATAGCCCTAGAGAGAGGGTGAACCACGTACATCTTGTGTTGTGTGTGATTGGTATGTTATCTCTGTCATTGATATACTGTGATTGCATTACTGTTTTGGATCTGATAAGTAGATGTGCAGAATAGATCTAAGCTGATAAGTAATATATGAATGCTGTGTTGTTTTTGCGTTAAATCCACTTGATCTTCCCTTTGGTTGTATACATCTCTGTCCTGCAACCCCCTCGTAACTGCTTTGGGTGAGACTGGATCTACTTCACAGGTGTTGCCGAAAGGGCCAGTAGTTAGGGCTTGTTGGTGCACTCTTGGATCTGAACCCTGGGTCTGCCCTCAGATACTCCTCTGACCTCAATATATACTCCTCTGACCTCATACATTAGGGGGCATTTGTTATAGCAAGATTTTCCTCACCCTATGAAAACTTGCACATAAGGCCCTTTTCCATTTCCCTATGCAGAATTGAAGTCCCTTTTTGGAAATCCCAGAGCTAAAAACATTTTTTTTCCACATATATGTGCTTTACCTATTGTAAAACATGCGTATATGCAAGTTTCACCACTATATCCCGCGTACATCAGGTTTTGTGCCCAAAATTTAAAAATGGTGTCATGTTTCCATGTCACATCATGGGATCCATGATCGTTGACCTTACATATACTAGAAACATTCTGACTCGACCCTTCAGTTCCACTTGAATGCTAAAAATGGGCCAAATCCGAGCTATGGAAAAGAGGAGAAGAATTCAACTTTGAGAGCAAAGTTATTCTAGAGAAATTGTTCACTTCATATTGAGTCTGCATCCCTTTGTCCTTATAAGTTTGAACACATTGTTCAGCCCCAAATCTCTTCCCTACATGATTGAGAACCTCATTTTCTCTATTATATGAGCTTTCCCTTGGTGGAGGATTGAAGTGGTGGAGGCCCAACTGGAAGGGACTTAGTTTCTCGGTTCTGAACCGTGCCGACACAGAAGTTTGTAATTCATTCACTTCTGCTGATTACATTTTAATATAAATACTCTTTTCTCGTCTAATTAATATCTTATAAATACTTGAATTGTTATTCCATGGGTGTATGTGTTATGAAAGTTGATGGATTATGCTATTGAGTGTGCTAACATTATATATTATCACCATATGCTTGCGTTTCTTGTTTGTTGAGAACAAGTTGCAAGTGTATTTTTTTGATTCAAGTGCTCAACCGAACATATGGATGGGGTAGGCCTTTTATCTTGTCTTGCTAGCATATTTTTTTATATAGCATACCTGATATTAGAGTTGATTTCTGCAGTCATTTCCATCTGTTGTGGTTTACCCCTAGCCATAGAAATATTTTTATCATAACACTTCTTCATCGTCTTCTGAGACATCACTGCAACTACTATTTGACTTTTCCTTTTGCTTGTTCTTTTGCTTTGTCTTCTTAGATTCTTTGAATGTTGCTTCTTTTGTAAATGGATTGTCTTGCTCTATTCTCATCTAAGAAAATGTGAGTGTCCCATGGAACTCATCCATGGTCATTGTAGCTAGGTCCTCTCTCTCTTCTAGTGATGAAATATTTGAATCAAATCTCATTGGTAGGGATCTCAATACCTTTTTGACAACAACATGTTCCTTTATCTCGTCTCCCATACCTTTGATACCATTTACTACTTCATCAACTCGTGGAAAGTAGGCTGTACTGTCTTCATCTTCATTCATCTTCAATTGTTCGAACTTTGCTTTGAAAATTTGAAGTTTAGCTTCCTTGAATTTCTCATCTCCTTCGTATATATTCTTCAGTTTGTCCCAAATGTCTTTTACAAAATCACAGTGCATAACTTTGGTGTATATTGATTTAGTTAGACCATTTAGGAGTGCACTTGTGGCTCTTGAAACATTCATTGGAATCACCAACTTCCTTTGTTCTCCAACTCCAACTGAAAGGAGGCTCCAACCTCCTATATTCTCAGGATACAATATGAGGAAAGCTCCAACAGCCCAATTTTATGGCTCCAACCAGAAGGAGGCTAGAACCACCTATGTTCTCCGGCTATAACCACCTATCCTTGCCCCAACCAACCACACTAAAATATAAGTGCCAAATGTAGATGGTTTATCACTGTCACTGAATTAAATAAACTGTAGCTGTTACTGACACAACCCGTTATTGTCAATCCTGTCACTGAAATCCTATCACGCCTATATCAATATTCTTCAAAAACTTTCTTGTAGATCCACGACCTGTCTATTCTACAACACACAAATGTTCGCGACTCTCTTTACTGCAACTCTCAGATGTCCACAACACTCTTCTATGAAACTCATGGATTACTAAAAAAATCTCCTACTTTCATTGTTATCGTCTCTATTTCTGTCAAGCTGTTATTGTAAAACCTGATACTAGGAACCTGTTACTGTAGTCTATCAACCAACTGTATCCGATGTCATGGAACTCATATCAATGACTCAAGTATGTCTAGTACAAACCATGTACTAGAATCACAATTATATCTCACTGATCATGTGTCATATAGGAAACCATCACATCAACCATATATCAAACTCTCACTGTTGTGCAATCAAAATCATGTACTGAGAGCAATATGTCTCAACCATAAACCCTCAAACATGCTCCAAATAACACAATAAATATTCTTAACAAGATGCCCAATGAAGTGTCCCAACAACAAATAACCAATATAGTAGCAATGTTTCTATGTAGATCTGTCTTATATAGAATATACCATACAACCAATAGTCCCTCAGGGAAAAATCTCAATTTCCCATGGTCATACCCAAGGCATTCACCAAAGACCTACTTTAGATAATAATATAACATACCTTTTGTTATTGTAGATATCTATGATGTATCTTCTCACTGTTAGATCTTCCTGTAGTCTCTTCTCAACTCTGCAACTTCTCACTGATGATATATTTGATCTTACTTTTTTTCAACTTTGACAACAGATTCGTGCTCTATCTTTAGAAAAATCAGGGATATCCACAATTTTTCCCACTATGGCCCATGGATACCCACATCCTTCTAGTTCCACAACTCACAGATGTATTCAGTAAAACCTTAGATCAGTAACCATACTCTCGACCCTTCGACTCCTGCAAATTATCTCTTCGCTGAACGTTGCTGCTTTAGATTTGTCAATAATACCTATCCATAACATTTCACAAAAATATATTCAATGTGCTTAATAGGTGCTAATGGGAGACCCTTGCTCTCTTATTTATACTCTCCAAGTAGCTTCATTTAGGGGTCATGTTGGCACAGGGGTAGACCCAGGGTTCAACACTTCAACAACGCACTAACAAAACCCTAACTATTGGCCCTTTCCGCAACACTTGCGAAGTAGGCGAAGTCTCACCCAAGGTAGAAGAATGAGGATTTACATGAATCAGGTGTCTGTAACCAAGATGGGACACAGATTTGTGATAATTCCACTTAGTAGAGTATTCTAGCAACACTTAGAAGGTGACATGCATTAGTTCATTAGCTTTATTAACATCACAGAACATACCCAAAGATAGATCGACACATTAACAATAAATATTAATCACTTCAACCACTTAACACACAACACTGAGTTAGATATAACATTCATTCATCTTTAAGTAAAGCACTAAGCATCAACAGATCTATCTATCATACATTATAATCAAGGCACTAAGCAAATCAATAACATAGATAACACAACACAAAGAAACCAAGGACACAAGATATATGTGGTTCACCCTAGTGTGGGGATACATCCACCAATTGCTTCGTCTTCTTTATTATTCTTCTGAATCTTACATTCATTTGCTTCTGTGCACTAAGCCATAGAGCTGAGCTTTGCATAGGACAAGAGATATGCACACTGAGCACTTGATCCTCCTTACAAAACTAGGTCTAGGCACATAGCCACCTCCTCTGTCGAGCACAGAGCCTTAACACATACACATTTTGTTGCACAAAGCAACCCAAAACTACTTGCACTTAGCCACCACAAGCTATTGACTACTTTCTACAATACATTCTTACTTATTTATACTTTTAAAAATTGGCCTAGTCATGGGTAAACCCATGGGCTGACATCCCATTAAAAAAACCCTAAAGAACCCCTTGCTGGGTCCACATAGCCTGCAAAATAAGTGAGATCTATGATCTGAGCTCTACCTGAGTGCTCCATCTTCAACCATCTTGTAGAAGTACAAAAATGGTCCAAACCCGACCAAGGTTTTCTCAAAACTTGGTCGAGGGCCAATAGGCCCCCAAAACTCACCTGTGACTCATCCCGAGTCACTTAGGTCTGGGAAATGATGCTTTGAAGCCCTCAAGCTTCACTCGAGATTCCTCGACTTTTTGCTTCTCTTGAGCCTCCTTCTCAGTGAGCTCATGGATCATCTACTCCGTAACAGGCCCTTCCAGGCACTGTTCCACTTCTACAACCACTTGGTCCAATTGCGAGCCTTGTCCCTCAATTTCTTAGAACACCTTGCAGGCTTCATCCTGCACAGGTTGTAGCTTCTGTGAAAATTCCATTACCTTTCCCTAGACAGAAGTAATATGCTGTTGCACCGCGCACTGCTCTTGAGATATATTCATTCTTTCAATTGCGGTGAGTAGCTTCATCCTCGCCTGCACAGAGAGTGCCTACTGTTGTGACTCCTATAACCGTGCTTCTAGTTTCCTTAACTCAGGATCTTCTACGAGGCATTCATAAGTCTGTGTGCTTATATTTCTCAACTGTTTTCACTCTAAGGTGAGGGCCTTTATCCTTATTACTGTGTTCTTGGCGGTTTCCTCCCCTTGATCGCGCACTTCCTGTGGGGTGCTCGGTACTGCTTGGACCTCCAACTCTATTATCCTTGCTTGAAGCTGTTGGATGGTCTCAACGAGCTTCACCACTTGAGGCTTGAACGACTCCTATTCCTCTTGTGCCAAGCCTGACACAAAGTGACATGATTTACTCACTACCTCTTTGACTGCAACTCATTCCACAAGAAACTTCTCCTTTTCTCTCTGTAGCTGGGATTTTTCCTCCTGGAGCATCGCCTGAAACTCTTCTCTCTCACTTTCATACGCGGTTACACTATACCGCGCTACTCGTAATTTCTCTAAGAATTCATCCTTCTCTTGTTTCAAGGCTTCTGTAGCCTTCTCCTTTTCTTCCTAGATTTTCTAAAGTCGAGCCTCTATCACATCTACTAGTATTCTCAATTGGGCTGCTTCATCCCCTAATTATGCAATCTGTGACAAGGACGATGCAGTAGGTACTGCACAGACAAAACAAATAGCTTGTTGTATTTCTTTCAATTTCTTCTCAGTCCTTCCATACAGCTCCTCCTGCTTCACTCCATATCTCTGCAAGATGTCCTCAGAAGCATCCTCCATGGCTCCACAGACCAAACTGATGTTGTCTTCCCTGAATGTTGCTTCTAACTGGGGCTTACTGGCGCATGTCTTCTTTCTTGCTGAAGGTTTTTGCGTAGAAACCTTCCTCTTCTGCGGTGTTACTATTTCAGTAGGGGGATCTTTCAGTGGTGTAGCTTCACCTTCTCCTTGCTCATCCCATCCTCCTTGTCCATCTGCTCTGTCTCCTCCTCCTCCTAGCGATCCAGATCCATTTTATTCAGAGGCATTGTCCTCCTCATAGGTCTCTATATCATGGAATTCTTCTTGCTTATTCTTATTCTTCTTCTTTGTCTCACTGGACTATCCGACATGCTCAACTCAGGTGACCATTGGGCTTCCTATGGTGTCAGTATCAGATATTTTTGCATCAAAAATAGGTACAAGGAACTCCTCTGGCCATTCCTTGGTGATTTGCTCCATGTCTTCATCTTTCAGCTTATAGTACAATTGTAACTCTTCCTTGTTATCATCTATGCACGCAGTGATATAGATGAAATAAGGATCTATGTGGAAATTTGCTATCAGACTGTATTGGTGTAGAGTGCATGGTGTCATGTGTGGAAATGACTCAATGATAACCTTTAGTTGCTCATAATAGGCATGAAACACAACATTTGATTGCCACTGCTTCACATATCGTTAGTGTACCACAAGGTGGAAAATATAGTGGCCAATGGCTTCGATGGTTCGACCTCTGGGAAGGTGGCTCCTTCAGGAATTTGCTAAGAGAAAAATGTGATCAAAACGATCAGCCAACTAAAGTGGAATTCGTACACCAAATCCTGAGCTTTGCGACAAAATTTCTTGAGTTCATTGATGAGGTAACTCGCCCAATTCATCTGCATTCCCTCCACACATTTTCCTGTGAGGTCCACCACGAACCTGGTGACCTATGTGGGGCGGTTCTTTCTTACGAGCTTGCCAACTATGAGTTGGCAAGTGAGGTGCACTACACCATCCTGTATAGAGGCTACCTTGTAGCCTCGCTTTCCTTTTTAAGATTCACTGTAATCTTCCTTGATGCGCTATGCCAGGGAGTGGTCCGAGGCCTTCCATGGATAAAATTATTGAGGGTCAGGTCCCTTCATGCTTAATCCTATAATCTGGTGGATCAACACCAGATCCATAGTAATCCTCTGGTTGAGCCAAGGGTATCCGCCATGATAGCATGACAAGAGGAGTTTAACAGAAGTGTTAACCTCTTGGTGATGACCAAAATGGGGAATCTTCATCACATTTAGCATAGTGGACTGCACTGATCCCTTAATCCAAGGCTGGGAGACAAGGTGAGTCTTCTTCCTGGTTGACTTCATCAAGTATCAGTGGGGTGCGAGCATATCATAGTTCTTCCTATCCCCTAGGTTGAATTCATTGTTTTTAAGAAATGGGATCTGTCCCAACTAGCTCATGACTACACGTATTCCTTTCAGAATGTACGCGGTGAACAGAGTGTACTCACAGTCTCGTGGAATGCTATCATGGTTAACCTGACCAACCAAAGGTGGAATGTACTTTGGTAGGATCGACGAGATCTTCTTCTCATTAGCCATATCACCATGATGCTTACTTCACTACTCAGTCGCGTGGTTAACATGGCCAGAACGTCGTCCAATCAAAGCAGAAGCCTACAGTCCCCTAGTCGACGATGCCTGGACACCTTCAGATAACGGTTTATCAGCCATTAGCTTCTTGAAGATCTCCTCAACAAACTTCTCTAATTCAGTAGGTTCGCCTGACATTCTCACTATTAAACAGACAGGTCAGGGTAGGCGAACAGATAAGTGGGGTAGACAAACGAACAATGACGTCTAGTTTTTGATAACACAACTTGACACACAATCAATTCTCTGTTAGCTCAGTTAATCACAGGTGGAAAAAAGTGGTCCCAATGCAACGTTCGATGGGTTAAATAAGTGGGGCCTCGTAACTGATTCTTCCAACATGAATGAATGCTTCCATCAATGTGAATCTGTTCATTATGGCACGGTCTCAACATCCCAAGAGCGGTCCATCCACCCAGAAATATGTTTCCTAGCTGTTTCGGAGCGTCGTTCTAACGGTTGGGGCGCCTCCAATGGTCATATAGCTTCGCCAAGGTGAAGTCCCATTATGTGCGTTCATGTTGTTCTAGCGAAGTTCAAATCCTGCGAACCTACTTCCTACGAGGTTCCAGTCTGTGAAGTCTTCCATCTGTTCTCTGTAGCTTCTTGTAGCCTTTCCATATTATCTTTCTTTTTACTGAGTTTCCTTTCCTTCTTTCCTGTGATCTGAGTCTCTCTAACTGTTTCTGGATTCCTCCTTCCATTCTTATTCTTATCTTCTCCTAGCGTGGTGACTTCGCATTGCTGATGTGCCGTCAAAGGGTCTGAAGTTAATATCCCTTCTCTTAATACATATTGGGTGGATATACTTATTTCTTGAATAGATAGGTCCTCTAAACCTTCTTGCATTCTTTCAATATTGACAACTAATTCTCTTGCCTTCTGTTGCTCCTGCACTGTTACTTGGTTCTGTTTCTTTGACTTATCCTCTCGTTCTTCTATGAGTTGATCTATTTTTCTAACTATCAAATCTCTTAGTTCTTGCTTTTTCTTTTCTATAGCTTCTTCCTCTGCTTTCCTTATGATATGATTCTTCTCAATCCAAGGCTTACCTAATAAAAGTGAGAAAGGGGCACTGTCCTCAACAAACTTAATGACTTCAAATTCCTCTTCAGTCGATGTTTCATGAAAAATAATAGGTACATTATTAGCTCTTCCACATAAGGTTATCATGTTACCCTTGAACAAGCCTATCCTTCCCAATGAAGGTACCACAATAGGCTTTCCCAAAAATTCCCAAGTGCCTTCTGTCATAATATTCACTTGTGTTTCCTCATCCAAGACACAGTCTATGTTGAAGTCTTTTTTTCTTGCACTTATGTGTTGTTTTACTTTCAAGATCTCTGGTAAACTGACATCTTTGTGAACATCCATCATTTCTTTCAATTGTAATAACATAGCCTGATCTTTCTCTGATTCTTTCTTTTTATGATTCTATAACATGCTCTTATTCTCTTGACTTTGTTTGTAATTTTCATGTCTCATGTTCATTCGTTTAACTTTAGCAATCATCCTTGGGAAATCCTCAACCTCATGACCAATAGTTTTACAACAAAGACAAATAGGACCTATACCAGGGCATTCCTTAGAAAGATGTCCCGGTCTTCTATAGTTATAACACAATGTCAATCCTCTTTTCCTCTTGTATGTTTCCCAACCTCTTCTGTACTGCGCACTAGGATCACAACGCTGGACCTGCATTCTGCAAAAATTCTTTCTGGGTTCTTGCATCCACTTATTAGTCCAAAAACTCTTTCTATGCATAGGAATAGCATATCTTTCTTAATTTCCATTAAATTTACTTAGATCAACTCTTTCTTCCAACTGTGACCTAGCCTTAAGACTAGGACAAAATCTATTAAACATACCTAAATTCATGATTTCAAAAAAAAATTTTCTGCTTATGTTATTCTTATCTAAGCACACAACTTCACCTCTTTTAAGATATTACCTCTTTTCTTCAGATCATATCTCTTTCTTAGCACAAAGCTTCACAAGTCAAGTAGAGTACTGCGCACTTCAACAACAAATCTACACACATAGCTTCTCTTTTCTTTACTTCAGTTCCCAACAATCACAGTTTCAGGTCCCGACAACGGAACCATTTGTTGGCACATGGGCATACCCAGGGTTCAATGGTTCAATAGTGCACCAAAAAAACCCTAACTACCAGCCCTTTCAGCAACACCTATGAAGCAGACGAAGTATCACCTGAGGTAGAAGTAGGGGGGGTTATAGGACTCAGGTGTTTATAACCAAGCTAGGACACCGATTTGTGATAATAACACTTCACAGGGTATTCTAGCAACACTTAGAAGGTGACATGCATTAGTTCATTAGCTTTATTAACATCACAGAATATACCCAAAGATAGATCAACATGGTAACAATAAATATTATTCACTTCAACCACTTAGCACACAACACTGAGTTAGATATAACATTCATTCATCTTTAAGTAAAGCACTGAGAATCAATAGATCTATCTATCATACATTATAATCAAGGCACTAAGAAACTCAATAACATAGATAACACATCACAAAGAAACCAAGGACACAAGATATACGTGGTTCACCCCATTGTGGGGATATGTCCACCAACTGCTTCATCTTCTTTATTATTCTTTTGAATCTTACATTCATCCGCTCCTGTGCACTAAGCCACAGAGTCGAGCTTCACATAGGACATGAGATCTGTGCACTGAGCACCTGATCCTCCTTCCAAAACTAGGTCTAGGCACAGAGCCAACTCCTCTATCAAGCATAGAGCCTTAACACATACACATTCTGTTGCACAAAGCAACCCAAAACTACTTGCACTTAGTCACCACAAGCTATTGACTACTTTCTACAATACATTCTTACTTATTTATACTTTTACAATAAGGCCTAGTCATGGGTAAACCCATGGGCTGACATCCCATTACAAAACCCCTAAAGAACCCCTTGCTGGGTCCACATAGCCCGCAAAATAAGTGAGATCCGTGATCTTAGCTCTGCCTGGGTGCTCCATCTTCGACCAACCCATCGAAGTCCAAAAGTGGTCCAAACCCAACCAAGGTTTCCTCAAAACTTGGTCGAGGGCCAACACGTCATATTCTATCTATTTTACCCAACTTCTCTCTTTTAGGGATAACATACTTTCAACTACTTTACCCACTTGCAACTATTTTATCCATAATTAGTAAACTCACCACTTCTTGTTGCAACTAATTTATTTTTAATTATTTTCTTATTGCAACAATTTTACCCATGATTAACTCCTAGTTACAACCACTTTGACTAGTAAACTTCTTCTATGATCTTCTAGAACAGTTGAGTTCTTTGACCTTCTAGGAGTTTCTAGATAACTCACGAGGTTTCTCCAACTTCACTAGGCCATATCTCCTCAACCGTGAGGAACTACGTGATGTGCCACATATCACTGGAAACTGAATGACATGTACTATCCATATATGATAGTTTTTCTTGCAAATTCATTGATCTTCTGTTAAGAACCAAACATCAATATAGCATATAAAAACCTCAGAAAAAGTACTCAACGCCTTGAAAAAGAGATAATTTCAGATAATA
>CBVK0100154253.1:0-28945 GCA_900067695.1 Picea abies
TTCGTAAGGCCATAACTCTCAAACCGTGAGGAGTTATGTGACGTTCTACACACCACCAGAAATGGCATGACATGTACTATCCATATAGAATATTATTATCTGAAAATATATCATAACTCATACCATTACCCATCAAACAAACTTGGTTCCATTATCCAAACCTAGGGTCTCCAACTTCTCATGGCCATAACTCTCTAACCGTGAGGAATTATGTGACGTTCCACATGCCATCGGAAATGAAATGAAAAGAACTATCCATATAGGATATTTCCCCTGACAAATTCACTTTCCTTCATCTCATTATTCCATAATTAAGCATGGGTTCTCTTACTCCACAAATCGTCTTCCCGTGAGGGCTTTCACCATAAGGGGACCACTTTGGAATTCATCCATATTTACTTCTTATCAACCATGACAAAACACTAATGAGTCATATTTACATCAAAAACTATTGGGTCCATTACCCAAAACTTTGTGCTACGGGTCTTTCTTCAAGGGTTGACATCAATGACAACCAACCTTAATCAACAAAATAATGTCTTAATCAAAGAGTCATAATGTTTATAAAAGAACTTCAATATCGTTGACAGAGCCACTGTTTCCAGCAGGCATCCATAGCCTCGACAGGGATGTCATTTAACCCACTTAAATGTTTTAATCCCATCCAATAGTTGTATCCACATGATGTATACTTCCATAAAATTTAATTTAAAAACATATACCTGCTACCTCTCGACCCGACATTGCTTCGTTGCCAGCAGGCCTATTCAGTACCTCGACGAAGTTGTCTTGGTATCATGTGTGTATTTACCTACTTCCAGCGAGTCTGTTCAGTACCCCGATGGGTTTACACACATTTCCCACACATAAGTGCTTTCAACCCTCTTATGCCACTTTTAAATAGTAATACAATTATAGATTTATTGATGACAAAGAGAATGGGGTGATATTGGAGGTTAATTGCAATACAGGTGAATAGTTGATCATGTTATTTATTCGCTTTCAAAACTGGAAGTTTTATCATGGTTTAGAGATTTTAGATTTCATTTAAGAAAACATATAGAGAATGGAGAAGCACTTAAAAGTGATTCCTTAAGAATATGAATGGCATAAAAAATTTAAAGATCATCGTAATTCTCAAAGATTTAAATCATATCTCTAGTGTAATACTCTGGAAAAGATAATTTGAGGACAAAATGAAAGTGACAATTGACTTAAAAATCAATTGTTTGAGCTATATCTTAATATCAGGACCTCTTTGAACTATTTCAATTTGCTTGAAAAACACAAGTCTTAAAATAAATGCTTCCTTCAACAATAGCTCTTTGATCAGAAATATATTGATTCAAAAAGACAAATAAGAAGAAAACTCGTTCAAAGAAATCAAAGAAAACAAAAAACACACAACAAACCAAATCAAATTTTATTAATGAGATTCAAAATCAGAAGTACACAAAATCGAAACAACAAAAGAAAAATTTTCAGGAAATGATTTTGGCCAAAGATAAACTTGAGCTTTTGGATCCACTAGCATCTCACTGTAAAATAAAGGAAGAACTAAATCTTGTAAAATATCATGTGCGAGCAAGTTATTCTCTTAAGATAGTGATGCATGAGATGTTACTTTGACCAAGCATTATTATTAAAAATAAAAGAGACTAAAAGATAATAGAAAAATCATTATTAATATGACTGTAGTCCTACTCGTGGCAACTTGGGTCAAGGTTGAATTAATAGTTCAAATTTACTTATCTCTTTACTTTCCATTTAAAATTTTCATGATGATACTGTGTTTTTGAAAAGAAATATTTAACGAAAAGCAGAGAGATAAATATTTAAAGTGGACTTCCCTAACAACATTCATATTATGGTTTTCTTGGTGTACCCACTTGTGTTCATAACTGCATTATTACAAAAATAAACATTGAGAAATAAAACTAATGGAAACCTACTCCTAATCTTACTCTAACTACTAAACAAATCAAAATACTAAGTGAAATCGTATTTCCAGTGCATCCACAAGAGCATCTTCAATTCTGCACAGCATAAAAAATTGAAAATCAAAATAAAAGAATGTAGTATTTGTAGATGCAAAAGAAATATGTCATGCTTAAACAAAACAAGCACGACCTTACCATTCTTTTGAAACTTCTTGATGTACGAATCCTCCAACCATTCTACAATCTTGTCGTGACATGGGTCATAATGGCATGGAAGAGTGTAAGTAAGTTTGAAAAACTTGTCATTATTATAGGGACTTGACATAACCATCAACCAAGGCCGAAGTTCTGCATCTTCCTGACAATTCTCCAAGTGTTCATCAATTTCTTCACATGAAGGATCTAAGAGAATCATGTTATGCTTACTTCCTAGATATTTAGGTAAAAACAAAGCAAGAACAACTTTATCTTTATTATGAAGATTTTTCATATACGAATCTTCAAGCCAATCTAAGATCCTGTCATAAACATTAGGATGCAAACTATGGATTTGATGAAATGGATATATCAATGCGGAACACATCATAAGAGGATTCATGACATCAGTTAGATTATTGGTTTGAATGCCTCCTTTGATAATATTGATCGTTTCAAAATGTGAAGCATAAACATTAAAATTCGAACTAATCAAAGAACGAATATGCAATGTAGAATATTCAATCTCCATAAGGATGAGTGCATTGTCTTTTTCAACAATAAATCGTGTAAAATCATCTTGCAACATGTCATTTTTCCATGCGAGTGACGAAAGTGAAAGAGCATCAAATCCAACTTCATAAATGTTATGTTTGGAATTAATTTCACCAAATTTTGGCGTATTGAAAAGATTTGACTGTGATGGAAAAGAGTAAGATATTGTGGGTAAAGTATCAAGTCCACGAGAATCTAAGAAGAGATTGGGATATAAAGAGTAAAATGAATCATAAATGAGCACATGAAAAGAATATCTTCAGCTATGATATTTAACAATGGTATTCTCAATACATTCCTCTTTACTTTCCTTAAAACTTTCACTCTGTTTTGGTGATAAATTCTTCAACATAATATGATCATCTAAATTTGTCTCATGTATGATAGATAATTCAAAAATTTTGCGACAACCACCTGATCTTTCTTGTGGATAAGGTATGATTTGTAGATGAGGGTTTAAGGTTTCTTCTTTCAATTGCAGATCTACATCTCTAATCAGTTTCATAGGAATGTTAGAATGTTTAAGATCATTTTCATCACCTAAGTGTTCTTCAATAACTGAATTTAAGTATTGATTAGATATAGAGTTAGAAGAATAAAGACATTCACCTTGACCCAACATCAAATATTCTTCCACGTTGTTCGAGGATTGAGTATACAATGATTCAAAGGAAAAACCAATTTGATTTTCAGTAAGAACATTTTCAATAGATTCTACCTCCCTTGCTTGTTCAAAATTTTTGGATGAATTCCTCTCATCCTGCGAACAAAATTCTTCTCGCAATTGAGTGATAGGATTTGCAACTGATTCATCATTCCCGATTGAATGTGACTGGATGAAAGAGATGCAAGCATCATAGAGGAGATTTAGTACAAATGACATGTCAACAAGATTAAATTTACAGAGAACATGATAGATTCTTGTTGAAGATCTTTCTGGAGAAGAATTTTCATTGATTAGTAAACTCTAAAATTCTTCACATAATTGATTGTAATTATATTTTTCAAAATCATCTAAAAATTCATCTACAAACTGAAACTAATCAATAATGTGATATGTTGGAAAAGACTCAAACCAATGTTTAATCCGACCCCTGAAAGTGAAAGAAAACAATATGCATAAAACCTTTAAATCAGAAATGTCATGCTTGATGCATTTACATGAAAACTTGTTAAGATGGTCTTTTGCATATACATCCCCCCCCACCATCAAAGGTGAGTTTGGACAAGCGAGAGACTGTCCCGTTGGGAATACCAGGTAATGAGAAGTGGAAAGCATGTTCCAACACAGTGATTTGGGGAGCCATGGCAAATTAAATAAATTCAAAACAAAGACTCCTACAAGGCTATCTTATCATTCTAGCCTGCCTTCTAGTGCATTTCAAGATGACACAGAAGAAAAGTTTATAAATCTAGAATTATGACAGGCTGAGGGGTAAAACTTTTAATCATTAAATTTACCTTGGCCCTCCTTCTAGTGCCATTTGTTGATAGGAAAATTTGACATGCTGTCAACTAGAAGAATAGATCTGGTCTAGGGTTGTCTAAATAACCCAAGTCGTTTGGTGTAACCTATTCTGATGGGTTTAATGGCTCCGTTAGCCAACTAGGGTCCTAAAGATAGAAAAATAAAATAAACTAACTAAATAAAAGATTCTAACAATTGACACAATAATTACAAATATTTATCTAAGAATGTGAATACACAAATGATTATGAAAAAATTATATACAGTTTATAAGGTTTGCATGAAATCTTGCGAAAATGATTGTTTGATAAAGTTTTTGAATCAAATATGAACAACACTTCTTTTTTTTTTCTTTTTTTTTAAGATATTAAACGAATAAATACTAAATGAATACGATTGAAACAATGACACAAAAACAGTCAAAGCTAATTAATGTAATCATTGTTTCATTCATAAACAACTTAACTAAATAACACAAAGAAAAACCTATAGCTGATCAACGAAACTGGTATTATCTTTCTGTGTTGTATGAGCTCCTGCATGTATTGTTATTAAGGGAAACCTATAACAGAACAATACTAGCACTTCTAGAATACATTCAAAGAAGTATTTGATATTAGAGTAAATTAATAACAACAGGAAGACAACTAATTAAAAATCATGTGATCTTAAGATAATCAATATTTAAGAATGAAAGAAAACTCAATTCTGAGTATTGATATTATCCATCATTTAACATTAAAAATAAATTCCACAATAATCAAATGATCGATTGATCACACATAAAAAATAGAATAAGAAATTATGGACAGCATATAACATTTAACAGTATGAAAACACCATATGATGACAAGCTAAAGTTAAAATAAACCATAATAACATTTTCATAATACAACAATAATGAAAAAAGAAATGGAATAAGCATCACGCAAGTCTAAAGCCAAAGATGAATTGCTTTCCCATATTCTTTCTCAAAATCACATGCCCATATTGTAGTCCTAGAAGAATTTTTAAGATAATAGACTCTTAGAGACACTGCGAGGGAAGGATTAGGCCAAGAAAATTATATGCAAAGTAAAAATATAATTTACTTTGCATATAATTTTCTTGGCCTAATCCTTCCCTTGCAGTGTTTTACTATACACGCATACATACACAAGTTTTCCTTTTGTAGGGTGCACACATACACGATTTTTCCTTCTATAGGGCACGTACATACACGAGTTTTGCTCAAATGGTCGTGTAAATCAACTCTTTAGGCTTACTGGCTGAGTTTGATGTTTGTTGGGTGAGTTTGGTTGGTTTCTAAGTCTTCTTGGTTCTCTGTCCTAACTGTTAAGTGCTTACAGAGTGATAGGAAACCTTCTTATTGTTGAATTTTTGGGAGGTGTTCTTCCTTATCATCTTTTTCATTGGTTGTCCTTGCACATTGGTCTGAGTGTTTCTTCTTGGTATCCTGCTTTGTTGGTTTTTTTTTTATTGCAATGGGGTATGTATGTGAAGTTTTTATTCAATCCTTGCATTTTATTTTCTTTATATCGAAAATACAAAAAAAAAAATTGTTCATTTTTCATTATGGCATTTTCTCTTTTGGTTAATTGGTATTGATCTTGACACATGTAGAAAGATTGCATTTTATTGAAATTGTAGAAATTGCATTGATAGTTGCATTTAAAAGCTTACCATCTCTTGAGAATTTAAGATTAGGACTTAGCAGTATTTTTATATTTGTTTCTTTAATATGTTGAGTCATGATATCATCAGTTTCACGACCACACCTCTTGAGTAAAACAAATCCATTAAAAGTAACATTGAGTAACTAAAATTGATTAGAAACGATTTTATTTCTTAGGGTACACAAACAAGCATAGGACATAGGGCCTTGGAATAATATTTTGTGAGTAAACTTCTCCAAGGCTATTAAACTAAACATATGTGTCTGATTAGGGAGTGGTGAAACCCATTGTGTAATTAGTGACGTCAGGAAATCTGCTCACACCAGACTTGAGCACGAGGTCGCGTGAAGTTGGTTGTAGATATAGCCCTCTAATACCTTCCTAGAATAAGAGATATTTTTGTGGTTTCATTCGTATATGGGGCTCTTGATAGTACCTTTACCTCCATCAAAGGCAATGATTTCAAAATTTCAGTCTTTTTTACCCTGCCCATATGGTGGACCAGACTTGTGACTGTTCTCCTTCACATTAGTTATATTGTGGTGGCTCTAGTTGCTTGACATAGGTAGCCACATAGGTTACTTGCAGGGGTTATTATTTAGGTACCGTGAGTCAGATAAGGCTCAGACAACACACAACCTTTATGGAGGATTACCTCTCCAGGGGGATCTGACTGACTGTACTGTTAAGCCCATGAGGGCCCTTATAATTGAATTTGATACCTCCAATATTTTGAAGGGATTTTTAGGCCCCTCCTGGGTGAGGCATACCTACTGTAGTGAGGGAGGTGCCTTTTCAACTGCTATGTCATGTTTGTGTGCATTTGGCCATTTTTTCTTTATTTTGGTGTGCTCTCTGATTATTAATCCTAGTTTTGGACATGGGCACATAGCTCCTCCGCATGCTCCTCTCTCATTTTGTGGAGGTCATATTCCCCAAATGAATCCTATGGTGTGCTCTCTGATTATTAATTGGCCCTAGGATTTGGTTTCATATCTCGAGTCTTGAGTCATCGTGGAGAAAGACCGGCCTCCTCGCAGTTCTCGTCATTTGTTGAATTTACCACTGCATTTTGAGTCTTTACCAAATTTTCCTTCTAAAATGCGTAAAGTTAATAGACATGGTACATATATATCCACCCCTCAGACTTGTGATTATCCAGTTATGAGTACTGATTCAAATCCGAATGACACAGGGAGTCTCTTGACTCCTATACCTTCTGTGATTAGTGGGATTCCTTCGACTCCTTCAGTTGCGGCAGTTGTAGTGCCAGAGGTTCTCGTCCTTACTGCTACCCATCCTGTGGTTTCTACTCAACCCATACAAATGAACCCTTTCGGGTCTCTTTTTGGTACATCAAGATACAATTCTCAGTCCATACCTTCAGTCTCTAACCCTTTTTATTTTGGTATACCCAATCACAATTTTCATCCTCCATTCTAGCGACTAATGCAAATCCTAGTTTTGGACATGGGCACATAGCTCCTCCGCATGCTCCTCTCTCGTTTTGTGGAGGTCATATTCCCCAAATGAATCCTATGTTGGGAGTCCAGCCTCCTTTTCCTTCCTAGTCTAATCCTAGTCTCAATGCCCCTGGATGGAGTACTCAACTAGGTGGACAAGTCACATCCTATATTCCATCCTTTCCCCCTTCTTCATCCATGTTGATTCTGACAAATGAATTTTTTATGACAAATCCACCTCTATCCTCCAGAGTTCCACTTGGAGGGAGTCAGTTTCACGCTATGGGAAACCCCCAACCTGGAGCTCCTCTAGCCATGGGCAATGTTTATAACCCTCATTATGCCACCCCTGCAGATATGGTGCCCATAAAACCTCTTATGAATCAATTTGGAGGAGCATATTACCCTACCATACAGGGCCATGGTATATACTAGAACCCTGGATGGCCTGCAATCCCTCAACACCAATCTTTCCCTGGAGCATAGGATTAGACACCGCAACCCCGACTCCCCTTTCTGTCCACACTTAATCTACCATATTTTTTGAGATGATTGAATGACCTGGTGCATCACGATTCATCCTGACCCCATGTCCCTACCAAACTTCCTTCAAAAATTCCAAAATTTGAGGGAAAGAATGGCGAGGATCCAGGTGATCATGTTACTACTTTTCATCTTTGGTGCTCATCCAATTCCCTTAATGAAGATTCTATTCATTTAAGGCTATTTCAATGCACCCTC
This sequence comes from Picea abies, assembly GCA_900067695.1. Classification (NCBI taxonomy): domain Eukaryota; kingdom Viridiplantae; phylum Streptophyta; class Pinopsida; order Pinales; family Pinaceae; genus Picea; species Picea abies. The sequence continues at coordinate 8,039 of CBVK0100154253.1, forward strand.
ATGGGGGTTGTCGTAAAATGGTACATTGAGCTACCAAGGGGAATGTAGGTAAACTTTAATCAAATGATTTTGGTCTTTCTCAACCACTTCCAGTTGTCGGTTTGTTATGATGTTGGCATAGAAATTTTTTCGGCCTTCCACCAATATAATGCCACACATATCTCAAACCATATCCAAGAGTGTTGTAGAAGGAATAGGTGGATTAAATCCTACATTCCTCCAGAGTTTTTGTTGGAGTGGTTCCTTAAGTCCTTATTTCCTTATATTTCTAAGGATGTTTCTACATCAAGAGTAACATCTAAGGAAGAAGTTATTTTCAAAGCCCAAAAACTGGACCTCATATATGCTAAGTTTTGGATGTTGTATGAAATTATTCCTGACATGCCACGATCGAATTATGACCCTTGAAAAAATCATGGGCCTCATGTCGATGACATCATAGGCTTTTCAAATGCTAAGTCTACAGACTTGGTGACAAACCAGTTGAAGGATTTGTCTCTAAACCAGATTATAGCAGGACAAGCTTCGACTTCATCCTCCACTCCTACTCGGATGACATATGTGCATTCTTTACAGTCATCAACCAACCCAAATGGTAACCAAAAAATAGGAGGGAATAAAAGGAAATGATGAGGTAATAATCGTAAGGGTGGGAAAAATAATAACAAAGCCAAGGACGACACCAACAATGACAAATCGAATAATAATGTTAGTGAGGGAAAAAAATAAAAATGGAAGGTGACGTTTCCTTATAAACTTTGTAAATATGATCACCTTACCCACCTATTCCCTAAAATTGAGGAATCCTCGAGGCTCTTATCATAACTGCCCAATGTGCTGACCAATCCATTTTCACATACTCAACACATGACTTCAGGGTCCTCCAACACTGGAAATGCGTCGAGCAAGAGTCAACACCCATCGACACATGAAGGTTGTCATATATGTGTTAATATGGTCAAGTCTCAGATTGATGTAGCCACTCGATATCATGATTACAATTCTTCAAATAATGTTACAAGTCCAGAGTATCTCCCTCCTCCAAAAACACCCTTGCATATCGAAAAGCTAGAACATCTCCCTCGTATTTTGAAAGGATTACTAAAACGCTTTGCCCACAATCTTAATTCCAGAGTTGCCCAAAACTATTTGATTGTCAAAGATATGAGTCAAACCCCTTGTGTGATGTTGGATTTGGAGGTGCTCCAGACGTGTCCTTTACAAAGGAATGCCTTGTTATCTTCTTTAGGAGCTCTAGACCCATGTGGCTCGAAGTTTATTCAGTTTGACGTCAGAGATGTTAAGCCTCACTTGCCTTACCACATGGCCTTTCAAATCCACGCAGAGTACACAAAAATTACCATCAAACACATTGTAATTGATGAATGTGCCACAACGTGCATGATTACCCTAACCTGTTGGAAAGCCATTGGCTCTTCAACTCTATCCAAATCTATGACTATGTTGACCACATATGATGGACATTCATTTCAACCCAACGAAATTATTCTCCCTTTTCTAGTCTAGTTAGGTGGAAAGATAGTGGAGGTTGATGTCGAGGTGGTAGATGCGCCCCTTGACTATAATTTACTACTAGGGCATAATTGGACTTATGTCATGACCGCAGTCATTTCATTTGTTTTCCGCACTTTATGTTTTACTCATGAAGGAAAAATAGTAATGATTGATCAATTATCCTTTGTGCATGATGGTCTGAATGCATCAGTTGGATCTTCAATCCCAGTGATTGACAATTCTCGACAGGAAACCAAGGATGTTGATATGGGAATGTATTCCTCTCTCATGGGTAGCTTTGATTTCATGGCACCAATTCATCACACTCATGCTATTTCCAGTAGGTCTTCATCGTCGATGAGGTATGTTCCTTTCTGTACTTAGTATTTCAATGATCCTTGGACCCTACCTTCCTCGACTATATCATGCAAAGTTCAGTCACACATTGAGATGGAAATTCCACTTTCATCGATAGAGGTTGCATATTAGGCTATTCTTAACAGTATTGTTGACCCAAATCCTTTCTCCTCGCAGATGGATGAGTAGGATCTCATTCTAGATCCTGTATGGGATACCCAATCATCTTGTTCGCATGATTTCCTTGACAATACTTTACCTTTATATGAAGCCATCTTATAAGCCATGAATGGTCCCGATAAGCCTTGGGACAATATGCATCATCACTCCTATTTCCTCCTAGAAATTCTTAGGATCGAACATGACGAATTTAGATATACCTTGAGTGAGATAGTCGGTCATGCTATGGTTCATATAGATACGAATGTTATTTATGTCAAAGGAAACACAGTGAATATTTTTCCTACCATCATGATTGACATCTCTCAAATTCCTAGAAAAATTGAGAACGTATATATCAGTGTGTATTATTCTCCTGAAGAAATTCAAATCTACACCGATCTCTTCAAAGAATTTTGTGACGTATTTCTTGGTCGTACGAAGAGATGCCAAGGATCAACCCCAGTATTGTCGAACATGGGATCAAGACTTATTCATATGCTAGACCTATTCGACAATGTCTTAGAGTTGTTAATCCTAGGAAGGGCCCTGCTATTACAGCAGAGGTAGAGAAGCTACTTAATGCTAGTTTCATCTACCTGGTTCCCTTGACTGAATGGGTGTCCAAACCTGTTCTCGTGAATAATAAACAAGGATCCATCGGCGTGTGTATGGATTTTCGAGACCTAAACAAGGATTTTCATAAGGACAACTTCTCGACTCCTTTCATTGACCACATTCTTGATGAGTGCCCGAGAAACAATTTTTTTTCTTTTATGGACAGATTTTCAGGATATAATCAAATTCAAATCAAACCCGAAGATCAACACAAGACGACGTTTATTTGTCCTTGGGGTACTTTTTTATACTGGAAAATTCCTTTAGGCCTAAAAATTATTGCAACAACTTTCCAATGTGCCATGACCTTTTCTTTTCAAGATCTCAAGCATATTGTCAAATCCTACCTCAACGATCTCGCTACTCACTCTCGCAAGAGATTAGACCACTCCACTCACCTTCAATTAGTATTTGAGATATTTCATTATTATTGCATCCATTTGAACCCTCACAAGTGCATCTTCTATGTTAGTTCTAGTTGTCTCTTAGTATTCTTAGTCTCTGAGCATGGGATCATGGTGGATCGTATGACGGTTGAGGCAATACTTCAATTTCCTCCCCCGCACAACATTTGACAACTTTAGGGTTTACATGGGAAGGATAACTTCTTGTGTCGGTTTATAGTGAACTATGCCATTTTAACTAAGGGTTTCATGTGTCTTTTGAAGAAGGATACTCAATTTATATGGGATAAGCGAGCCCAAGAATCCTTTGATACTCTTAAGAAAGCATTGGTATCGGCACCTCTACTTAAGCCTCCAGAATATAGTAAATACTATTTGTTTTATATCACCGCATTCGAAGGGATGGTTGGTATGGTTGTGGTTCAGGAGGATGATGAGCTCCATGAGCACATTGGCTACTATCTCAGTTGAAATTTAATCAATCCTGAACTTAAATACTCTCACGTAGAAAAAATAGCCTTGGACACCATACATGTAGTCCAAATATTACGGTATTATAGATTACTTTGAAAAACTATTGTAGTTGTAGATATCAATTAATTTCAATACATCCTTACCAGGCATATGATAAGGGGAAAACACAATAAGTGGATTGTTATTTTGCAAGAAATTGTTATTGATTTTGCTTCGCTAAAATCTCAGAAATCACTTGTTTTTGCCGAGTTGATATCAAACTTCCCTTGACTAGATGAGGACATTGTTCATGATGTTTCGTTCATGGATGAACATATCTTCCTTATCTCATCTTCGGACCCCTGGTATGGATACATTCTAATTTATATTCAAACCTTGAATCTATCACAACATCTATCGAGATATCATCGACGACGTATGCCTCATCAACATAAAAACAACCTTATCATCGATGACACTTTGTATCATCGAGGAGTAGATAATAGTTTTCATCATATCTTGACTCACGAGGAAGTTGAGTCGGTCCTCAATGATTATCATAGTGGGGCTTGTGGTGGTCATCTATCTAGGCTTGTGACATCCCAAAAAAAATTGTGAGCTGGTTAGTTTTGGCCGTCAATTTTTAAATATTGTGTTGAAGCGGTCAATAAGTGTCACCCTTTTTAGGTGTTCGCTTGGAAAATGCACTCGCATCCACCCTCTCTTCACCCAATCATCATCGTCGGCACCTTCACAAAGTGGGGGGTATATTTTATGGACTATAACCCAGCTTTGGTTGGGGGGCATCAACATATTATTTTGGCCATGGATTACTTCACTAAATGGGAAGAGGACATTCCTACCATTAAATCCAATGGTAATATGACATCATTCTTCATATTCAACCAAATTATAGCCTGGTTTGGAATCCCAAAGTAGATTTTCACTCATCGTGGCAGTCACTTTCAGAATGAAATGATGAAGAAGTTAGCATCTAAACCGGGGTTTAAGCACGATCATTCTTCCCCTTATCCCCGAGAAAATGGACAAGTAGAGGCGATGAAAAAATCTCTCAAGACCATCTTGCAAAAAAAATTCAGTCATAGTAAATCGAACTAACATCTAATTCTTTACCCTATGCTTTGGGCATATCGAACCTCAGTAAATACTTCCACCAATTTTTCTCCTTTTTAGTTAGTACATGATGTGGATTTGATCCTTCCAATTGAATGAAGAATCCCTTCCCTCAAACTGGAAATTGATCTCCTACCTAACACATCCGATCTTAAAGAATGCCTTGTGCACCTAGAGCATCTAGATGAGAAATGTTGAGATGCCTCTACGGCTATCGAAGTGAATAAATGACGTGTTAAGGTTCAATATGATAGGTTTGTTTGTCCTCGATAGTACGTTGAGGGTGACTTGGTTCTCCTATATGACCAAGCCAAAGAATCATTAGGGGTAGGAAAGTTCAACCCCATGTGGCACGGTCCTTATATCGTGCGACGTGTTTTAGAGAAAGGAGCCTATGAATTTGAAGATTATGAAGGGAATATGTTGGATGAGCCCAGAAATGGGATCTACCTTAAAATATATTGTGCTTGAGCCCTCAATATTGGGTGTGATTCTTTGTATACTAGTGTATCTTAGTGTATATACATCTTTTCCTTTGTGTCATCGGCTTGCTTATTAAGTTTTCCCTTGGATGGTAGATGTCAATGGAGTCTTCAGTTTACTTAGGATTTGTAAATGGTGTCATTCGTCATACATGGAACATGGCTTCTATTGTTTGTGTCATTTACTCACCCGAGGGCCAACTGGTGTCTTCATGTAGCATTCATCTAGAGCCATCAATGAATAATGTGGCTGAGTATAGCACCAATATAGATATTTTACATGACACCATTTCACATGGTGTTAGGTATTTAAAGGTTCACCTAGACTCCCAGTTATTTGTATGTCAGTTAAACAATAGTTACCATGTGTGAGACCCTACTCTACTCTGACGATTCCTATGGGTATGACTTTTGGAACAATACTTTGATTTTCTTACTTATAATCATATACCTAGAAGTTCTAATCATGTATCTGATGCATATGATAATTATGTTTTATATTGGCATTTGTCACATAAATAAAGTAAATAAAACACATTCATGCATGTACACATTGTAACATATATAAGTAAATCCGAAGACCAAAACTTTTATATTTCATCTTTTCAAAAAATATGGTGTCATAGTACAAAATGGGGGTCACACCCTTAAAATACATATATGGTTGGTATATAAATGACCATAGAATATATGCCCATGGCATCAGATGCATATCATGATAGCACACTACGGTGTATGAGATATGTCGGAAGAGTTGCACCCGTGCACAGGGCACACCCACCACCTTCCATTACATAGCCTTTGGCAGATCCTCCACTTTAACCATAGGAATCATGTATGTCAATCGAGAAAAATTCCCTTACACATTCTACAACACTCTCTCTGCATCTCCTCCCATATTCTCATCTCCCCGACTCCTCCGCCGATGTCATGGGAATCCATCTGGTTGTCATGAACCTACATCTGCGTGACAAAGAAATTGTTAATACTTGATACCATACAAAAAATTTGCATTTTTTATTCTTTTTGAAAAAACACAAAAAAATGAAATATATAAAAACATTTCTTACCAATATCACCGTAGGCAGAACTTGGTGGCAAAGGCATATCTGGATCCCCTCTGTAGTCGATCCCATCATAAGAGTATTCATCAATGGCTATGACCTATCGACGCCACCAGAAAAAGAACTCATCATTGTAGGGAGTTGGCACCCTACCACCTCCTAGCCACATCATCACATTGGTCCACCGTGACATGGCTAGATCACGTGGTCCATGTGGAATAATATCTACTCTAGGGATAAAGCCTAGAACCCACTCAAAGAAAAAACTACACAGAATATATGCAAATCTGAAGTTCCTCTTTCTTCCTTATTTACAATCCGTCAGTTGGCTCTTCATGTTAGCCAACAATGAGGTACACCAGTCATAAATAGTGGGTCGCAAACACTCCACCACATAGAACATGAGTGGCCTTGATGCCTAGTGCAACGAGGCCAACCCCAAGATTCATGTAAGAACAAGCACTATGATCTTTAAGCTCAGGTTCTTGACCACCCTGATTGGGAGTTGGATCCCTACTTTATCTGTGCCTGCAACACAGTGGGTGATAATGTATTCCTCCACGGTCATACCACCCCCATCCCCCCATGCCTTGAGATTTAGTACCTTGCCCCGGTGAGACAATCCTATGATAAAATATATGTCATCCACTTCAATCCTCAATGGTTTCCCATTGAGATTGAAGGCCTTTGTCTCTAGATCCCAATAGTTTACGAGCATCTGGAGTAACCTTACTTGAGCCCTCATTCCTTTGAGAACCCTAAATTTATAAATGACACATCTTTTTAAATCTAGTTGGGCCCCTGCATCCCTTTCCACTATTGCAACTACCTCTTCATGCTCCCTCTCCCTCCATTCAATCACCATCCTGCCAAAGGAAAGTCATTTTTTGAGTTAAATTTTGTCAAAAAGTTGTTTACGGACTTGTACATGGGATAACATGCTAACAGTCCCGTATATGGAAGCATATACGTGGGAAATTTTATTTTCCCACGTACATGGAGGCATGTATGTGACCCGATGAACCATCACCCACGTACACCCTAGTTTACATGTTGCACTCTCTAAAACTCAAAAAATGAGGACTAAATTTGAATTTTAAACCACTGAAAAAGAATAGGAGGGGAAGGGAACTTACTTGGTCCAGACGGTTGCTAATTCTGTTGATCATAGCTCTCACAATAGACACTTGAAGATCGTGGGGAAAATGGCCTAAAATGCACTATGTGTGATCCATATTTTATGAGCAGAATGAAATGAATAAAGATTATTAACAGGTGCTTAACACAAAATAACAGAGATACAGTAAAACTGGTTTTCTATTCAATAACGAAATAAGCTGAAACTATAAAATGCAGCGGAAACAAGCTTGTTGGAATGGTGGCGGCTTATCTATGAGAAGAGATGTGACGGCAGTGCGCATTCACAAGAAGATGGTTACAATGAGGCTCTGAAGGCATTTTTACAATAAGCAGGAATGTCAAAAACCCTAGACATCCAAAAACCTAACCCTAGGAGATGAAGCGCCAAAAGTCATGTGGGCCTCGTTTGGGTAAGTTAGTACATCAAATTCCTGGGGTCGTAACTTTTGCATACGATCTCCATTTTAGGCGTATGATAGCCCGTTGGAAAGGTATCGTCAAGAAAATTCATTTTAGCTGCAATATCTATGGAACTTCCATATTGCAAACCTATTTTCCCAAAAAACATCATTTAAGGCCTCAAAATGGCCCCAGAAGTTAAAACCTGCTAAAAATAGTAAATTACCAAAATTGCCAAAAAACTATTTTGAGCTAGTTGGAAAAGGTGGGTGGCCACCGATATCCATCTGGATCAATCCTCCCTCCTTAGGAAGCAATGGTATCCATTGTGTTTAGGTCTCCCATCAGATGAAGAAATTTCTACTAAATTTGGCCCCGGGTGAGCCACTTGCCTTGGTGCAGGAGTTGCCCTGCTTTGACGACTCGATAAAGATGGATCCTTTTTTGTCGAGTGCCCTTGATCTGTGTGTCCACAATATGATCATTGGATGTTTTTTGTATGCAATTGGGGTTGAGCTCTGTTGGTTTCATTTGTTCTTCTACTTCTGAGGTGTCCAATAATGGTGAGAAATAAGGGCGAAGGAGATCCACGTTGAACACTGGGTACAGGCCAAGGAAAGAAGGAATGTTGAGCTCAAAAGAATTATTCTCCACAGCCTTGGTGACAGTGTATGTCCCATAATGGAGTGGGAGAAGCTTCCAATGGGATCTTGTAAGGCATTTTTTCTACAAGTGCAACCAAACTTTGTCTCCCACCTGAAACTTATGTGGCACCCAATGTTGATCATGGCGCTATTTGTACTTGTCATTGGACTTCTGTAGGATATCCTGAACCTATTGGAGGATGTGTTGGATCCGCTCAATGAATCAAGTGGCTTTGTTATCTTTAGTTGGAGCAGGATATGAGTCGATCGAGGTGACAGCAAGGGGAAGTGCAACATCTATGGGACCCAGTGGTTGGAATCCCAACCCCACTTGAAAGGGGTTGTGTTCGGTTGAGCTATGTAGGGCCCGGTTGTAGCAATGTTGGACATAGGAAAGGCTCTCATCCCATGTGCGAGGGTGATTTGAATTATACATGCGAAGGATATGCACAATCATTCGATTTACAACCTCAGTTTGGCCATCTGTTTAGGGGTGGAAGGCCGTGGACTTGGTGAGCTTGGTGTCGAGCAGTGACCAAAGGCTCGACCAAAACGTGCTGAGAAATCAACTATCCCAATCTGAGACAATGGTTTGTGGGATTCCAAAATGTACCCAGACTCGTTCAAAGAAGATCTTGGCAGTGGCCTCTGTTGTAATGCTCTTCTTGCAGGCAACCACAATCGCCATCTTAGAAAAGCGATCAACAACCAAAAAAACACAACCATTTCCCCGATTGGTGGATGGGAGGCCCGACATGTAGTCCATTGAGATGGATTCCCATGGCCTATCAAGAGTAGGAAGGGGGTTGTACAGGCCCTATTTCTTAGTGTTCAGTTTGGCAATAGCACGGGCAGTGCAGGACCTGATATAATTGTTGACCTCCTGTCAAAGTTTCGGCCAGTAGAAATGTTTTTGTAGCATCGCCACTATCTTTTCAATGCTGAAGTGTCTTGCCACCCAATTGTACTGGGCTTCCCATATCAGCTTCGCTCACTCGCTTGATGGAGCACAGATATGGCCCAGATGACACAAAAACCCATCCTGAACATGGAAATTATCGACAACTGCATTTGCACCCAACATTTGGTAGGTGGTGGTGAAGTCAGGGTCTGTCTCATAGATTTGGGGCCATCCAGAGGTCTCATGGCCGCAAGATTCTAGCACCGTGGTGAGTGTTGGGACTGGCAGTCTACTGAGTCAATCAGCGACGCGATTGATGCTTCTTGTTTTATACTTGATGTTGAGGTGAAATTGCTGCAAGTATGTGGCCCACTTTTGATGGTGGTCATTCTGCAATTTTCCCTGTGTCTGCATGAACTGTAGTGGCTTATGATCAGTGTGAATGAATGTCTCTTTCCCAATAATGTAATGTCTCCACTGGTGGCAGGCTTGCACGATGGAGTACATTTCTTTGTCATAAGTAGATTACTTATGGACAATATCTAACAATGTCTCACTATGATAGGCTACGAGGTAGTCGTGCTGAGTGAGAACAACACCCAGAGCATAGTCTGAAGCATTTTTCTTGATCTAAAAGGGATGTTACAGGTATGGTAGTGAAAGTACTCGGGATGAGCACAAGCGGTGCTTCAAATCATCAAACGTCTGTTGTTGGGACTGGCCCCACGTAAATTTTTCCTTACCACCACCCTTGTTTATTTGGCTAAGGGCCCATGCAATATGGGATAATCCCAACACAAACCTGTGGTAGAAATTGGCAAGGCCCAAGAAGCTCCAAAGCTCCGTGAGTGTGGTTGGGGTTGGCCAGTCACAGATGATTTGGATCTTAGCTGGATCCACATGCACACCATGTTGATCAATGATGTAGCCCAGGTAGTGGACCATGTCCATGCCGAAGGAGAATTTTTCCAAGCTGGCATATAGCTTGTGTTGTCATAGGGTGTGCAGAACCTATTGAATATGTTGCAAGTGTTCGGCCCAAGTTTTGTTGTAAATTAGGATGTCATCCAGATACACCACTACAAAAGTATTGGTGAATGGTCGCAGGATATTGTCCATCATCCTCATGAAAGTGGCTGGAGAATTTGTCAAACCAAAGGGCATGACCAACCATTCAAAAAGACCTTCCTTTGATTTGAAGGTGGTCTTCCATACATCTGTCTATTCTATTGGGACCTGCTGGTAGCCAGACTTCAAATCAATCTTACTAAAGTATTTGGCCCATGTGAGTTGAACAAGGAGGTCATCGATTCAGGGAATCGGGTATCGGTTTCTTACTTTGATTTTATTCAAAGCCCAGTAATCAATACAGATTCACCAGGTTCCATCTTTCTTCTGTACCAGCACGATTGGGCTCCCGTAAGGTGATGAGATGGGACAGATGTGCCCCTTGTGGAGCAGTTCTTGGATCTGTCGCTTGATCTCCTCATTCTCTAAAAAAGAGCGATGATAGACTGGCCCATTGGGCAGCAGTGTGTCGAGGGTTATATCGATGGGGTGCTTGACCTGGCAATGCAGAGGTACCCCTGTAGGTGAGGAGAAGATATCTGAGTATTCTTCCATGACCTTCTCTACTTGCTTCTACTGTGTGGAGAGGTCAGCTGTGGAGACCCTGGATGTGGCTGTGATTTTTCGCTTATTCTGAGAGCGAATCATAAAGAAGACAAACTTCCCCGTTTGAGAGATGACCTTCATGCATTGCTTAGCAGAGATCAAGGAAATGGCACTAGCTTGGACTACCTTGGGTATCTTGTACAATTTCTTGTTCAAAGTAATAATAAAACTACGAGGCCTAGACTCATATACAACATGATGTTTCCATAAATAAGGTTGGCCCAAAATAACATCACAAACTTCGAGAGGAGAAACATCACACAATACCTCGTCTTTAAAGGTCTTGATGTCGTATGACAGTCGACATTGTTGGCTGACATGGAGATTGCTTCCTTGGCGGAGCCATCCAATGGTGCAGGGTTGTCAGTGCGACGTTGCTGGCAAGGCCAGCCAGTTGATGACCTATGCTAATATGAGGTTCTTCTGGCTACCACTATCAACGATGAAGTGCAGCAGGGTGCCTTTTACCCACATATTTGAATGGAAGAGGCGCTCTCCTTCTTCTGGATCATCTGGTTCACCAGGCTGGAGCTTGGTGGTAGGAACAGTGGCACTGGGTTCTGTGTCAATGATCCGTCTTCCCCTTTCTGGTTTTGTATCAGAGTCAGAATCTTCATCTGATTCAGAGGCTTTCACTTCGGACACCAGTGACTGCTTTGAGCGGAAGTCAACAGTGTTATGCCAAGGGCTCTTATGGAAGTCACACCACTTCCCAGTATCTTTCTTTGTCTTTCTGGTGTCCTTATTTGCTTGTGGCTTGGACTGGTTTTCCTGATACTGTCCATCTTTGTTCTTTCCTTTGTTCAGTGGGTTGGGGCCACCCTTTCTTTTCTTTTGTTGTGCGGGGTTCCCAGGACCAAATTGTCGCGTCTTTTGTTTGAGCTTCTGCTCGATTTTGATGGCATATCGGTAGGTCACGCCCGAGGATGGGATGTCCAGAAATTCCATTTCGGTTTGGATGTATCTATGCAAAGCATCGTGATACTTGAGCACCAGATGTCACTCTGAATATTTGATGCCCAACTTGGTGCACAATGTATGGAAGATATTTGTGAAATCTGGCACTGCTTGGTCTCTTTCTTTTCGTAGTGTGGTCCATTTGGTATACAGGTCATCATAACTTCCGACAGGGTAGTATTGTTCCTTAATAGCATCCCTGAAAGATTCCTAGGTGGCTGTGACTGAAAATAATGAGGTTTCCTCTGTTTTCTTTTGCTCACAAAAAGTTTCCCACCAATCTTTGACATGGGGAACGGCTTTGAGGAGCGCAAAAGTAATCTTTTCTCTATTTGAAAAGTTATGGATAGAAAAATACCCTTCTAGTAGATTCAACCACTTGTCTACAACATTTGCATCTATCTGGCCTTCAAATATATGAATGTCGAAGTTTATTTGTACCTTGAAGGGGGCAGCACCTCCGTTCGAAGAAGATGCGTCGCTTGTTGGTAGCCACCGAAGGATTTGCTCGAAACTATCCATCATCTCGTTCCTTTGTTGCGTGAGGGCTTCCTCAATCAATAGCTTGAAAGGATCTCTTGTCCCATCATCTTTATTTTCTTCTACCATGGGAGGTCACTTGGGCATGTGAGAGATTTTTTCCTCAAGAGAAATAAGCTCGAGACCTGACTCTTTGTACTCTGACCTCGTTGGGGACATGCATTAAGATGACAAGGAGCATACCACTCTGATACCATTGATCCAGATTTTATGAGTAGAATGAAATGAATAAATATTATTAATAGGTTCTTAACACAAAATAAAAAATATACAGTAAAGCTGGTTTTCTATTCAATAACGAAATACGCTGAAACTGTAAAATACAGCGGAAACAAGCTTGCTGGAATGGTGGCGGCTTATCTCTGAGAAGAGATGTGATGGCAGCGGGCACTCACAAAAAGATGGTTACAATGAGGCTGTGAAGGCCTTTTTACAATAAGAATAAATGTCAAAAAACCTAGACATCCAAAAACCTAACCCTAGAAGATGAAGCGCCAAAAGTCATGTGGGCCCCGTTTGGGTAAGTTAGTACATCAACTTCCCAAGGTCGTAACTTTTGCATACGATCTCCATTTTAGGCATATGATATCCCGTTGAAAAGGTATCGTCGAGGAGATTCATTTTAGCTACAATATGAAGGAACTTTGATATTACAAACCTTTTTTCCCCAAAAACATCATTTAAGGCCTCAAAATGGCCCCGGAAGTTAAAACCTGCAAAAAATAGTAAATTACCAAAATTGCTAGAAAATTGTTTTGAGCCAGTTGGAAAAGGTGGGTGGCCACCAATATCCATCTATATCATTGTGGGTGAAAAAACTCAAATGGTGTGGTAAAATGATCTATTTTTACTATTAGTAGAAATTGTTTAGCCACTCCATATAGTTTGGGTTGATGTTTTGACCTTATGGACTAATAGTACAGTGGAAAGAGTTGGTTTTGGCGGTTTTGTCCAGGAATTTTTGTGGTTTCTAGCATCATACCACCCGTTCGTGCCTTCGACAGGTATTTTATTTCACTAGCATATAGGATAGGTTGTCACTCCATTTTGCATTCTTTCATTTTCCTATGACTGTGATCTATATACTGTAGGAACGAACCCATTTATTAGAGACAATGAACCTTCTTATTGCTACTAGAAGTGTCGTTATCAAGTGGTACAGGCTTACCTAACATGGGTACCCTAGTTAGAACCTTTGTGCTATTTGGTACCCATGCATAAGTTATTCCATAGGACCAAGAGTTCCTTATAGTTCTGATATGACTTTGTGTTCGAACCTCATATTCCTACTCACAAGCATTTTGACCTTCACCTATGGGACTCCCCCTGTGTGTCTTGGTTAAGCTCTTTTCCAATTCTCTAAAAATCGAAAATATTGTCGAGTGAACTTGTCTCTTTCACACTCGTTAAATGGCTTTGAAAAGACGTCTATTTGGTGTAATTTTAACCCTTTTTGGACCAAGTACACTACTTACAAAAAAGGAATACTCTAGTCAACATTGGCTAGAAGAATTCTCATGGGTATTATTTTATACTTTTTCAGGCCTATGAGACTAAATCTATGAAACAGGGCATTATTTGGAGTTAAGTTGTAACCGCATTCCATCCTCCTGCTTTCATTATTGATCATATTGCTAGTTTCCTCTTTCTCGTTATAAGCCTCTTACCTCAACAATTTGCATCGCTAGCCAAGCAGAGCCTTGTTTATATCCTTTGCAGCTTGACACCACGTACCCTAAGAGGAAACATTCCCCTGAGTATCCATGCCCTGCATGCACTTCCTTTCATTGAGAATAGGTATGTTCCACTATTTGGAGCTAGTTTCTTACTTGTGACATGTGTTTCCTCTATTGTATCATAACATTTATTTTCCTATGAAAAAACAAAAAAGACAGGCAAGAAAAGGATATTATCTCATATCGGAAGCAGTTGTGTCGCCTTTGAACATAGCACAAAAGTTTGAGTCCACTGTCATCCAAATTTTGGGTTTAGCATGACCTTAGGAAGTTGAGCTCGTTACTTAGATTTTACTCTTCCAATTGGTTATTCTTCCAGTTCCTATGGAGATTTCGTTGATGCCTCCTGCACCACAAAGTTTCATCATCAATACTATGTTGTCTGAGTTATCCATATGCCTCATGCTCTTTTTCAAAGGAAGTCTATAAGCCTTCGTTGGCCATTTCTCAGAACTCTTGACTTTGCATGTCGGTCATACCCTCAGTGTGTCTCAGCAGTCAACATCTCCTCATCAGTCACTGAGTGGGGGGTTTCCCTTATGTTCGACGGCAAGAAATATATTCACACATTGGGATTCATGCAATGTCTTGGATACCATTATCCTTATTGGTGGTTTCCTCACATTTTTTGGCATTTTTCCTTATTGGTTGTTATTCAAAGTGTCTTTTTCGTGCACTACTTGCATCTGGTGCATGCGAAATATGCATAGGGCATTGGTTCGTGAACATCCTATTCATCCGAGATCCTCCTAATCATAAACCTATTGGTTTGTACCTCATGTTGACTAATGAGAGATTATCTAATGCTCTCCTTTCAACAGTTCTCCTCCATCAACTTCAGGTCATCTATTCTAGAAATCAGACCTAGAGTCCAATGAGTACCTAGAGGCTTGCAGTCATCACTAGCAGGTTCTCCCACCATCGATAGTTGGGAATACATCAATGTCTCTTCATAGATGGATTCTTCAAGTGTTTGACCTCAACACCCTTATTCACACTTGTAAGAATGTACTTGGTTCCTTGATTCCTACCTTTTATCGGTAGGTTATCTCGTGTTTGTTAACGATATACCATAATGACTAATAATCAAATGAAATCTCATTGTGTTCGACATCAACTCCTCTATTCACATGATGTAGACTTGCACCTTTGGCAGATAGTGTAGAATACCTCCAGCTTACAGTAGCAACAATTGTATTATGTTGTTGTCTTTCAATGGACCAGTGCCTATATGACTTTAGTGATCATGGGAGATCAGATTGTACTTAATTGTATACAAATATCTTCAGATTGATTTTGAGACTAGATTCCATTGGGCCTTGTTCATGACTATGACAGTTGCATGTGTCTACTTTGTATTGCCTATTCATGGCCATGAACAACTATTTGGTATATTTCCACATGGATCTACAGTGTAATTCATATTGGCAGCCATGTGTACAAAGTCATTATGGATTGTAATATTCTCATCAGTAACTAGCACTTCCATATAAGTCTCCATTATTCCACTTCTAGGAATTATAATGTATTTAGGCCATCACAGATACTCCTCTAACGTCACACATTAGGGAGCATCTGTTATACCAAATTTTTCCTCACCCTATGCAATTTTCTTGGATGGCCTATCCATTTCCCTATGTAGACTTTAAGTCCCCTTTTGTACCTTCTAGAACCAAAAAACACATTTTTCCACATATACGCACCCTACCAGTTAGACACTAAGCATATACGCAGGTTGCTCCACTACAACACGTGTACATCGGGTTTGGTGCTCAAAATTAAAAATTATGTCGGGTTTCCATGTCACGTCATGAGATCCATGATTGTTGAACTTCCATTTATTGGAAACACTCTGAATCGACCCTTCTGTTCCATTTGAAGGCTATAAATTGAGCCATATCCAAGCCTTGGAGGGAGATAATTCAAATTTTGAGAGCAAAGATACTCTTGAGAAATTTCACTTCATATTGAGTCAACATCCCTTCATCCTTGAAAGTCTGAACTCATTGTTCATCCCCCAAGATCTTCCTTTTTTGTGATGGAGATTCTCATTATCTCCTTTATATGAGCTTACGTTTGGTGGAGGATTGAAGTGGTGGAGGCCAAGCTGGAGGGACTTAGTTTCTCGATTCTGATATGTGTCGTTACAACAGTTTGTCACCTACATACTTCTTCTGATTATTTTAAAGAAATATTATTTTCTCATCCAATTGGTATCTTGCAAATATTTGAATTATTATTCCATGGGCGTATTTTTCATGTATGTTAATGGATTGTGATAATATTATGATGACATTATATATTATCACAATATGCTTACATATCTTGGTTGTTGAGGACAAGTTGCAGGTATAAATATTTGAGTTGTGTACTCAGCGGTGGTCTTCATCGAACATCCGGACAAGGTAGGCTCTTGACCTTGTCTTGTTAGCATTTCATTTATATAACATACTTGGGATTATAGTTGATTTGTGTTTGTCATTCTGTGAGTTGAGTAGCTTGGTGAAGGTTGTTATGAACCAATCTGGCTACATGATATGCTTGAGTGTGGGAGGAATCTTTTGGTGAAGATGCAACATGAAGAACATGAATATATTTATCATAACCTAATTTGACTGGGTAGTGTGGAGGTACCCCCATAGGTGTAGTAGGAATATCTTGGTGCTCTTCTACAATCATGTTGATCTTCTTTTGATGGATAGAAGGGTCTTGGGCCATGACTACAGTGGTTGCAGTGTCCTTCTCTTATGACCAGGTTGTGAAGAGGATAAATTTTGTGGTATGATAGATCACTTTGTTGCACTGTTTTTCCGGTATAGTAGTCAAAACTACCTATGTTATTCTGTAGGGATGACCCCCCAGAGTAACAATGATGCTACAGGGTCGAGATTCACAAAAAGAATGAACCACCCACATATATGGATGGCGTAAAAAAACATCATAGACTTCCAGTGGGAAAACATCACACAGTACCTCATCCTTGAAGGGATTGATGTTATATGACAGGTGACACTATTGGTTGACATGAATATCTCGTCCCTGGCGAAGCCAGCCGATGTTGTATAGTTGTGGGTGTGGTGTTTTTGGAAAATCCAACTTCTTGACAACCTCTGTTGAGATGAGGTAATTTTGGCTTCCACTATCAAAAATAAAATGAAATGGGGTCCCCTTCACCCACATATGTGAATGGAAAATCCCCCCTCCTCAGGCTCCTCTGGTTCTTTTGGTTGTATTATTTTGGTCGCGACAGTAGCAGTGGGTTTTTCATCAATTATCTATCTCATTTTATTATTGTCTGAATAGGAGTTTAAGTCAGGGCTCGACTCTGTTTCTTTGAGCTTGACTACCAATGATTGTTTCGAGCAACATTCATCGATGTTCGGCCAAGGAATTTTGTGGAATTTGTACCACTTCCCAGTGTCCTTCTTTGTATTCTTGTTTCCCTTCTTTTCCTATGGCTTGGAATGGTTTACTTGAGGTTGATTGTTCTTTGATTTAGGGCTGCCTTTACCATACTTTGGTTGTTGCAGATTTGCAGACTCAGATTCTCGCTTGTTCTACTGCTTAAATTTTTGCTCAATTTTGACAACATATCTATAAGTGGCTCCCAATGATGAGATGTCCAAAAACTCCATTTCGGTTTGGATGTGCCTGTGTAGAGTCCCACAGTATCTTAGAATCAGATGTCACTCAGATTCTTTGATACCCATCTTAGTGTGTAAGCTATGAAAGGTATTTGTGAACTCTAGCACTGTTTGGTCCTGCTTTTGATGCAGTGTGGTCCATCTCATGTACTGGTTATCATAGTTTCCCACTGGGTAATATTGCTCCTTGACCACATCCATAAAAAAATCCCAAGTGGGATCAGCCCCAAATATTCCAGAATCCTCTATGGAATGTTTCTCCCAGTAACTTTCCACTAGTGTTAGACATGGGGGAGAGCCTTAAGGAGTGAAAAGGTGATATTTTCTCTATCAGAAAAATTGTGAACATAGAAATAACCTTCTAGAAAATTTAACCATTTTTCCAAAGCATCTGCATCAATATGACCTTCAAATACGAGAACATAAAAATTAACTTGTACCTTGAATGGAGTAGTGTCTTCAAAGTGACTGTTTGACAAAGACATGCATGTTATTGTCAGCAATCATTGAAGGATTTGGGCAAAATTATCTAACATATCGTTCCTCTGTTGTGTGAGGGCTTCTGCAAGCAACAACTTGATGGGATATTTTGGTCCCTCATTCCTATACTCTTCTACCATGGGAGGACACTTGGGATGGAGAGAGCATTTATCCTCAAGGGAAACTAGCTCGAGACCCAACTCTCTATATCTTGACTTTGTCGAGGACATGCACAAGAAACGAAAAGGAGTAGCTTGTTATGATGCCATTGATCCAGATTTATTTTGAGAATGAAATGAAGGAATAGATATAACAATGAAATATATAGAGATATTGTGAGATACACATACATATTTCAATAAACACAGAGATATAGTAATGCACAATTTTTATTAATGAGAGAATGTACATAAACTGTAAAATTACAGAGTGAATGACTCACTAGAATGGTGGCATCTTATGTCTAAGAAAATATGTGATGGTTATTCTCACTCACAAGAAGATGATGATGTTTGCAGTGAGGCTCTAGAGGCCTTTTTATCATAAAAAAAATCCAAAATCCTAACCCTAGAAGATGAAACACCAAAAGGTTTGCGGGCCCCGATGGGGGTAGTTGGTATTCAACTTCCCAAGGGCGTAACTTTTGCATACGACCTCCATTTGGAGCGTACAATAGCTCATTTGAAAGGTATATCCGAGGACTACACATTTTTCCATCACACTTTTCCTAAGGCCTACAATGTGACTATGTCAGGCCCATAAAATGTTGTTTAGGGCCTTAAAATGACCCCAAAAGTTTAGGACCCGAAAAGATCTAGAAAAGTTGTCAAGGTGTAAACCCTTGTTTTGAGCCAGTGGAATAGGTGGGTGGTCACCGATTGTTTCCTAGATCATATCCAATTATGAAATATCCGATGCTTCTTATGTGATCCTCTTCATATAACACATTTTATCACACATAAACCAATGTTTCTTTGCATCGTCCTTACCCATCACATGGAACACAAGTAGTATCAAAGTGGAATATTGATTCACCATTCTCAATATCAAACTATGTCCTCCTAACTAACTTATCGATGTCAAGGATCTTGGTATTGATACTTTTCCTTGCAAAGTATTATTGACATCACCCTCTTATTCTCTCCTTTCTTATCCTACTCTTTCTTCTACTCCAATCGTCGTGTTATCTATTGTTATTTATTTTTTGTTACAAGTGCACAATGAGGGTGGTTCAATGTAATGTCCCCCACCTCTTAGGGAGGTGATGAGGAGACTCAGTGGCCTGCGCACCCCCAAAAGGCCATAGTCTCACACTAAGGGGGGAGGCCAACTAGACTAAAGTTATATATTTAAGTTGACTTGAGAAAGGGAAAGGATAAAAGGAGGAAAAGATAACTCAACAGAAGAATAGAAGTTAACCCTAGGAGTTAACTTAACTCAACAGAGGATTAGAAGGAAAAGTATAAGTAAGAGGCTAGGGCGCACCTATTAGGCATTCTGGATTTGACATATTGCTTGTTATTTCTCTTGAGCATTCAGTTTGGGGGTTTTGTTGTACAAGCCCTTATGAGCAACTCAATGGTGAAATATCCACTCGCCTTGTTCCACAGCTTGGTCTCGGGGATGAAAGATTCCTGCACACCATTCTATTCTTAGCATATCTCTTCCTAGTGCTTCTGAAGATAACAAGGTCGTACTATTTTGAGGAGTTTCAGCAAGGGCGCATCATTCTAAAGAGAAGGGTTCAATCTAGCCAATCAGGAGGAGCGTTGGGCATTTCATCAATTGGGTTTTACTTGCAGGTGCTCCAACATCATTTTGAGTGCTTTTCCGGAGAGTTATCACCATCAGACATTCAGATTCAAACTAGGATGATTTGGAGGAAAGGAGGACAGCCCACCATTTTGTATTTCTCATATCTAGAGAGATCCACTTGAGATCTGGGTCTGAAACTTCACCCATAGGGTTCTCTTAACCTGATCTACATTCCGGGAGAGTTTCAAGGCATTTGGAGGTTTTTCTCATTAGGTCCGAATCACCAAGGGTTTTAGCCATCCAGGAGGGTGCAACTTCAGTAGAAGATTCAAAGTTTGGAAGGGTTTGCCTTAGACGTTGATCTTGAGACTTCAGGAGGGTGATCCTATCATTCCGATCTATCATCTGAACAAGTTTGGACTCGTTTGGAGCCCTCCTTCAGTTGGGCCAATTTGTTGAGGGTTTCAACCTTCTAATGGAGTCTGGCACTTTCTAGCTGAGGGACATCGGCATCCATTTTTGCATGTAGTGGTCTTCATATCTTATTCAACCTTTGGGAGGCTTTTTGTATCAGCGGGAGCACTTTGTAGCAGCTCATACTTGTCTTGCATTGGATCCATCTGAAGATTATTCCAGATCTTCTCATTCTATTGTATCTGATTCATGATTCTATAATAAAGGTCAGATTTATGTTTGTGCTTTATATATTGAATGTGTTATGATCTTCATGTGTTGGATGAATCTGTTAGAATTGCATTTAATAACACAATAACACCTGCACATCACAAATCAATAGTAGTTAGTGATTCCAAGCAAAAAATGTGGCTTGGGATCATTACAGTGGTATCAGA
>CBVK0100154254.1:0-28919 GCA_900067695.1 Picea abies
CTTAACCATTAGGCCCACTTTTTACATTAATTCCATTGAAAATCCAAAAATACCTCAATCATATTTTTCTTACACCCCAAGGGGACGTATAAAGGTAGACCCAATGCAATGAGTTTTTGACAAGTGATTAGTGGTCTACGGAAGTTATAGTTTATCAACAACTACAAGTATTGCATAAAATACGTATTGCATGCACAATGGCAAGTCTGGATGCCTTCCTTTTCATAAATAACTCTTTGTCATTTGCATTAAATAATGAGGACGTACAACTATTTATAAACCCTGCAATGTTCCTATGAGTTTGTGGACAACCATCGATATATAACATGTTTTCATGTTAAAGTTTCAAGAAGCACAACCATTCATGCACATACTATACATTGAAATGTTATGTTTGTATTTAACAATATTCAAGTGATCAGACTGACTATAAAGTGAACCACAAAATGGCATAAGTGCTATTGATTGTTTGGGAGGAACAAATACATGTGAAATGATCAACAATCCAAGATTTTCAACATCTATATTAGACTTGGCAATCATATAACTACTACCACAAAAGGAGAATTTAGTTCCAACATCATGCATAGGCATGGAAGAAGGCCAAGCACCATACAAAGCTTGGTTGTAAAAGTTTTGGTATTTACTTTGTAGATGGGCATGAAGAGGAAAGTCATTTCTTCCTTCCAACAATTGAACAAACTTTGGTGTGTACTTGGACATTTTTGCTCTTAGCTCATACAATTTTTTGGATCTCCTAGTAGAGATGTTTTAGGTAGTATTGATATCATACTTTGGCTCACTAGAACCCTCCATTGAATCAACAGAGGGAGATGACTTGGTCAATTTAGGATGAAACTTAGTTTAATTCACTTCCAACTTTACAAAAAATGAGTACCTGGAAGTGTTCCTACATGTCTTTTCTATATCACCCATTGGATTCTTGAACGCAATGGGAGGTATTAGACCGTCAACTTTGGGTAGTTGATCATTAATATAATGGGACAATGTGACACGTTGAGGGTTTCTTCAACCCTTTACATTTTGAAGAACCACATATTACTCAGGTGCCACAAAAGAGATCTAATTCACCGTGTAATACTGTTGACCCAAGCTGGTTGCTGGAAGATGGCATGTTACAATTGGTAGGGTGAAGCAACTATCCATTTAAACAATATCTTATCAAACATTTAAACAATATCTTTTTCCTCATAAGAGATTGTAATATTTTTGGATTGGTGGAATATCTTGCGCATCTGAACTTGATATTGAATCATGATCCTGCAAAATTCAATTAACAATTATTCAAATGCATGTGCATAAATGATATAAATTCAATCAGATAAATGAATTATAAATAAAATCTAGACTTACTTCAAACAATGGGGGAGAACTTGATGAATTTGCAACGATATGGAATGAGTTGGAATCTGAAGAATTGGCCATTTGATATTCTAACATTTTTTCCCCTGCATTTGAGCCAAAACCATCATCAATACGTGAGTGAATTCTTAAAAGAAATTTTGGGAAGCATAGAACAATCTAACTTCAAACAAAATTTCGATTGGCTTTTAAAAGTTATTGGCGCACTTAATTAGTAAAAGACACACTGATGCGTCTATATATAAGAAGGCACTGGTGTGCTAAATGATGAAAAGCATCGAAGAGTCACCTCCATTACTACCTCCGCAAAACAAAATCTTTGCAAAATTTGTTTGCGGAGGTTTGCATTTCTATTATGTAAATAAAATTGAGATCGATGTTTCATATGTGGATAGTGCACTGAGGGGCTTAACGTTATGTAGGACACTGATTGTATAACGAAAAAATAAACAATTTTTTTTAGATATATATGTTTTCATTGGTGCTTTTATATGTAATAGTGTGCTTTACGGTGCAGTGACACTAGTGCTCTTTAAAGCACACAAGTGCATCAAACTCTATAGCACATCGACAAGGTAAGTTACAAAAGAAAATGCTCAAGTTTATTATCAATGTGCTGAAATATACATAAAAAAATGAGCGAGAATTTCATTTTTTGAAATGAATGTGTTTATAAATGAAAAGACTATTAATTATTTCATTATTTTGACAAAATTTAGAGGGGAGATTTGTGGAAGAGAGATTTACTAACAAAAACTTTGGAGTGGGTTGATTTTTTTGAAGAGACAAATTTAGAAGGGATCATCAATGCCACATACAAATCTGCAGAGGATAAATTTCAAGTATGTGATTTCATTCTATTATCATCCTAATCTTTCCCTATTTGATTCAAACTATTTCAGTGCATTCTGAAAAAAAAATAAAAGGGTTTCATATTTACTTTTAGTATTGGAAGCCCTAGCTTTCTTATTGTTTTTCTTGGTTCCTCTCTCTATATTTCACAAGGGTTTTTTTTTTTTTTTTTTTTTTCAAGGGTTTTTTTTTTTTTTTTTGGTTTTAATATTATGTTATAGATTTTTATAAGTTTTTTCTTACTTGTATATGGAGCGTTTAGTATCCATTACAATGGTACCACTTATTGCATTAGATTCCAAATCCTGTCCCTGTCAAGGTGTTTTAAAAAAAAAAAGATCTGTGGCATGCAATGCACACTGTACAGTAATGTCGCACCAGTGTGCACTAATTAGTAATGTCACATCGATGCACATTTAATTGTAATGTCACACCAATGTGCACATTTGTGTCAACAACACTGATTAGTTTAAAATATAAATATCATTGATTTGAGTATTATATGCATATAGATTTCGTAGTGCACTATAAGAAGTAATGTCAATGCGTATACTTATGATGAGTGCATTGGGTCGTACTTTTTTTATTATACCCATTGACATATTATTATGTAAAACTATTTCATAATTTCTATATCCAATGATTTCCATTTTTTTTTTATAGAAGATGGCTGATAGAAGTTCAAAGAAATTAACTTGTTGTAGAGAGCGCGATGGCAGCTCATCCCAAAGTTCTTTAAGTTTTATTAAAAATTTAATTATATATTTAAATTATTTGTAGGTTTAAATTAATGATGTGTATTGGTTAATGCACGTCACACAGAGCAAAAACTTGAAGAAACTCAATAAGATTGTTCAAAATATGAATGAAAAAGAGCATAAAATATTGATGGAAATGTTGCAAAGAGAGGAATTAGGTGGATCGAAAGGTAGTCAACATAATGTTTTTCTTTGACTTTTTACGAAAAATGAATTTCTTAGCGTTAATCGTTAGCAAGTTATAAACACTTGATTTCACATTTTTTTTAATGTTATGTAGGGACCGATAGCGAGGGAACAAAATGTCGTCCTAAGAGGACAAAAATCATAAAGGATGTAAATGATGATGACATCTTGGTCATCAATTCATCTTGAGTGGTGCTTGAAGTTAATGAGAGGTGAAAATTGTTTTACATAACTTTGAGGGATATAGTGGAAAGAACGTATAGACGTACTTTTCAATTACAACACAAAAATCAATCCAATGACTTCAAGAATCAAGTTATACATAAACTATAGGGAGCATTTCCAGAGAAATGGTCAATAAGACCATTGAGAGTTGCAATAGAAAAAAATTACAATAAAAATAATAATTTAAAAGGTATTATTACTAAACATGTTTTTCTATAATATGTTCCAAAAATTACCAAATTATTTTTTTTTTCTATATTTACTTTCATATCCATTTAAAATAATTATTGTGCTTCTTCATTTTTCAAGAAGATTATGAAAATTCCAAGCGACAAATGAACAAAAAACCAATAAATATTGATAGATATGTCTAAAAAAATGTACAAGGAGATGGTAAAAGAAATGAACATAAATGCATCACATGAGGAGGCATCCCAACAATAACGTGCATCAGAGGTATCTAATCATTGATTTATTCTTTTATGTACATTAGATTTAATTATTGTATGAAATACTGATTTTCAAGTGTTTTGTTGCAAAAAAGAAAACAAAATGGGACCCATTCAACACATAAGACAAAACGACAAGGAATAAAATGGTTGATCACAAAGTTTGTGAGTATTTAAGTTTTCGGCCTTACTTAAGATTTCATATTTGTTGTAATCTTTAATTTGAAATAATTAATTTACACTCATACATGGATGTCTTCTAATAGGTGCTAGCATACATAGAAGAGCCAACCGAACAATTGATTAACATTGGGTTAAGTGAGGGTTGTGAGTTTATGTTGAAGTATCAAGGTTTAATTAAATAATTTGTAAGTAGCTATGTTGTTTAACTTCCCTTGTTTTATAATTAACAGAGCAATAAAAAACCGTTATATTAATTATATCAACTATCCTTTGTCACGATGTATTAAATATGTAGGAAACAAACTATGGAGAGAAACCAATAGAAGAGATTTTGAGGCACGACATGTGACATGACTTTGAAAGCATGTGTATTGTTTATGAATCAGTCGTTGCTATGGTAAATTTTTTTATTTATACAATCATGTATATTTTACTATATATAGATGCAGATTTACGTATTACACTCTATTTCTATGTTTGTAGATGGAACATGATCATGCAGATCATAAAAAAATAAATCGATCAAGAAAATGTTAGTTTAAATAACCAAAATACAATATCACCTACATGTGATGAAGAAATGAGGCATGCACATGGCTCGAGAAATTATAGTAATTCAAGTGATGAATGACAATAAATGTAATTGAATGTTACTAAAAGTTGTATGTGAAAATCAAGGATTTTGTTTGATGTACTTGACATAATGTCCCAATTGTATGAGACCATGTTACCAATAAGTGTAACAATTACATATTGGTTGTATTTTGATTATTGTGGGCCTTTATGTTTTCTTATTTTGTACGGTGATGGGTCTCTTATTCATATATAATAAAATGGGTTTCTTTTTTTATTGCATTGTCGAATGTTGTAAAATGTTGCATTGTTGATTAACTAATATATGGATGATTTATATTGTTACAAATAACAAATGTGTAACTTGTTGGATAACGCATTAATGCAATCATTATATCAAAACACAATAAAAAAAATATAAAAACAATATTATTATAAAAAATATTTGATTTTGAGATAAATAATTAAAAATTTGTAAAAAAACCAATTAATTAAACTATATCCATATTGGTGCGTTGTATTATTTTGAACTCACTAAATTGCGCATGCCATAAAATAGACATTGATGCATTTTTCTGGTTCATACACACCAATGCCTATTAATTAAATGAAAGCACCATGGCCTATTAATTAAATGAAAGCACTGGTGCTAACAATTGTGAAAAACATCGTTACTTTAAGCGACATAACGTACAATTGATTATATTTATTGTTTCAAAATATTACGGTGCATATAATAAAAAGGCGCACCAGTCCTTTACATATAATATATGACCTGTTGCTTTATATATAATATATGCACCGATGCTTAGTAACAAAAAATGGCGTGGACGTATCACCTAAAATATTCGAAATTTACTATCCTTCGATGCATATAGTAGTACAAGCTCCAATGCATACTAACTACAAGAGCATTAGTGCATAATATTTATACAATCATTGTTGCTGCATACAAAAACAACATGTACTGGTGCATACATTAACATGAAAAGCATCGGTGTTTCATATAACATAAAATACAGAACCGATGCGTAATAGTTTTAAGAGCACCGATGCTTTTGACGTTAAGGTGAACATTGGTGCATGATACTTACAAATGCATCAGTGCAGTTATACCAATACAAGAACCAGGAAAAAAAAACTTCCGCTACAACCTCCACCCACCCAATTTTTTTAAGTTATATGGAACATTAGTTAAAACATCCGCTAAAGCCTCTGATTTGAATAATAGAGGTTATAGCAAAGGTTTTTTTGAATTTTTTTCCAAATCTTGTAACACTAAAAACCTTTGCTACAAGGTGTTTTCCTTATAGTGTTGATTGAGTTTCCACTACAAAGAATATAACAACTCAACATTCTCCTACTTATTGTCTTCTTTGCAGAAACAAGGGACCTTGAACTTTTGTTCACTAACCCAGGGCAATAATGCCCATTGTCTCTCTACACCAAGAGAAGTTCACAGTACTCACGGACTTGGTCAAATAGTCTACAATGTTGTTCAAAGTGTCTACTTTCTCCAACAACAACTTCTTGCTTTCCACCACGTCTCCCATGAAATGGTATTGTACATAAATATGCTTCATCTTGGAATGGTAATTAAGGTTCTTTGCCAAGAAAATTGCACTCTGACTATCGCAATTTATCTTCATAAATCGTTGTTCAAACCCAATCCTTGAACACAATCTATGCAATCATATTTCTTGTTTTCTTACATGGGTGGTTGTCATGTATTCAACTTTTGTTGTCTACAATACTACTACTGCATGTCTCTTACTCATCCAACTGATTGCTCCACTGAACATTCTAAGAACATATCCATTGGTCGACCTCCTTTGATCAATATTGCTAGCCCAGTTGGTGTCGACAAAGCCATGTACATTCAATTCATTATCGGTTTCAGGTTTCCCTTGGTAACATATCACATATTATGTTGTGCCATGTAGGTACTTGAACACTCTCTTGACAGAATTCTAGTGCTCTTTCCTGGGTGTCGACAGATATGTACTCAATACTCCCACCGCATGAGAAATATATGGTCAATTTCATATGATTGGATACATTAGACTAGTACCAACACTAGCATAGGGAACACGTTCCATCTCCTCTATTTATTCGCGTGTCTTTGGACATTGTTCAATAGTTAGATTTACTCCTACGTGAATAGGTACCTTGACCAATTTTCACTCCTACATGTTGAAACTTTTTAAGACTGTTTCAACGTACTTCCCTTGATTTAACCAAAGTTTTTTAATTGCCCTATCTCTTTTAATCTCCATTCCCATAATTAAGTTAGCAACACCAAGATCCTTCGTATTGAACTTGGAGGAGAGATGTATCTTCACCTCCTTTATTTCATCTATGCTATTTCCAACCAACACCATGTCATCAACATACATCGCTACATATATGAAACAACCTCCTTCTTTCTTGGAATACACACATTGATCAACCTTACTTCTCACAAATCCCAAACTAAGGATGTACATTTCAAACTTTTGGTACCACATCCTTGGCGATTTCTTTAAACCCTAAAGGGATGTTTTCAACTTGCACACTAACTCTTTCTTTCCTTTTAATGCAAATCCTTCAAGTCGTTTCATGTAGATTTTTTCTTCCAGGTCCCCATGTAGGAACGTTGTTTTCACATCCATTTTTTCTATCTCAAGATAAAATGTTGCAACTAGAGACATTATTACTTTAATGGAGGTTAATTTTTCAATGGGAGAGAAAATCTCACAGAAGTCGACTCCCTAGACTTGGGAATACCCTTTCGCTACCAATTGAGCTTTGAACTTATCAACTTGACACATTGCATTCAACTTCTTCTTGAACACCCACTTTCTACTGATATGTTTCCTTCCATTAGGTAGCTCGACCAAATCCCATGTCTCATTCTTATGCAACGATTCCATTTCTTCAACCATAACATCCTTCCAGATTTTACCCTCTTTCGAGTCGACTTTCTCCCTAACTGACTTGGGTTCATCATCAATGACATATAATACAAATGCATAATGGAAATATGGAGGACTATATCTTTCAGTTGGTTTCGTTACTCGTTTATACCTCCTTATAACTGGAGTCAGTGGTTCCAACTCTTCATCTGATTCAGTCAACTCGTCTGAATCATGTTCCTTGTTCCTCAACTCAAACACCAACTTCTCTGGTTCTTTCTCAATTTGAGCCTCTTCAGACTTGAAAGTTCCTCGGAATTCCCTGAAGACCACATCTTGACTATAAACTGTTTTCCTCAACATCGAATCCCACAAATTATATCCTTTCATTCCATCCTTGTAACCAATGAAAATACACTTGATTGCCTTATTGTCTAGCTTGTTCCTCTTTTCCTTTAGAACATGCATAAATATATCACAGCCAAAAAATCAGAGATGTGACAGAGAAGGATTCTTACCAAACCATACCTCATGTTTAGTCGTCGACTAGTGTTGATGAAGAAGACTTATTTACCAAATATCGTGCCATGTTAACTACCTCTACCTAGAATTTTTGTGTGAGCTCGACACCAATGAGCATGTTCCTTACCTTTTCCATCAACATCATGTTCATTCTTTCAACAACTCCATTATATATAGTGTTTTATTTTTGCATGGTATGCCACATTACTTGCAAAACTACTCAAAATCCTTACCACATAACTCACCTCCATTTTCATTTCTCAACACCTTAATCTTCTTATTTCTTTAGTTTTCCACACGAGATTTAAACTCTTTAAAATTACTGAAAACCTCATATTTCTTCCTTAGGAAATATAGCCATGTCTTCCTGGAGAAATCATCTATGAAGGAAACATAATACAAATATCCTCCTAGTGATGGGATAGGTATGTGCCCAAACACGTCAATATGTATCAATTCTAGAATCCCTTTTTCCCTTGTAGCTCAGATGTGAATCTCACATGAATTTATTTTCCATATATGCAATGTTCACAAAAATCAACTTCTAAATTAAAAATAGGAAAACCTTTGACCATACCTTGGTTGTGCATAGCTCGAATTCTTTTTCCCTAAAATGTCCCATCCTCTGGTGCCATAACATGGTTGAGTTGACTTGATGAGGAACAATAGAGTCGGTTGTAGTTGATTCAGTTACAGTCAAGTCGGTCGTAGTTGAGTTGACTTCAAGAAAAATTTGTTGTTGCATCCAATCAAGCTGACACTTCCCAACAACTTGTACATTGAAATCCTCTCACCAATACCATCGCTCCCCTTACCATTTTACAAATATCTTTCTGAATAAAGTGTACACACCTGCATCACTCATTTTGTTGACAGATATTAGATTTCTTTCCAAACCTGAAATATGTAGCAAACTTGGAAGATTTCTACTCCTCCCATCCTATAACATTATTCAAAATCTTCCTCACCCAACAATTTTAATTGTCGAGTTGTCCCCCAAGAATACATCTCTTCCTTCATATTTTTCATGTTCACATAACCATTCCCTGTGAATTGTCATATGAAAATATGCACATGAATCGATCAACCAAACGTCATTCTCCAATTGTGTACTGGTCGTCGCTAGATACACGTCTCCTCCTTTTTCTAGAGAATTATTTCCTTTGGTTGATTGATTCTCGTCAAATCCCTGACTTTTCTTAGTAGCCTTCGACTTGTAGTCTCTTTTGTAATGCCCAACTTTACCAGATTTCTAGAATCTTCTCGTCGACTGAACTGAGGATTTATATTTATTCCTCAACTTAAATTTTCTATAAAAGAATTTACCTTTTCCTCTATCGACCAGTTGACCTCTCACCACCAAAGCATCCTTGGTCGATCCTTCTATGTCATTTCTCCTCATTTCCTCCAACAACAAATATGAAACCACATCTTCAAGTGTTAATGTGGTTGAATTACTCCCAATAGCCATGACTAAGATATCCCATGAATTTGGCAAAGAGCACAACAAGCTGATACATTTCTCCTCAAAGATTTTAATATCCACACTCAATAACTAACTTAAAACAATATTGAATGCATTTAGGTGCTTTGTTACTGAGATACCATCACTCATCCTTAGAAGGTACAATTTCTTCTGAAGAAACAACTTGTTTACCAGGGATTTTGACTGGTACAAGTTCCCCAATGTATCTTTGCAGTGTCTTCGCCTGAGACATTCATCAATACTTAATTTGAAAGACAAAGTCAAATCAAAATCCTCACCTTCCTATTGAGTTTCTCCCATTCTTCCTTTAGCATTCTCGTCGGAATTGTTCTGGGATCCACAATGAACCACTGATCTTGATCTAAAAGGAGATCTTCAATTTTAAGCTTCCATAGCTCAAAACTCTAGTCATTGAACTTTTCAATATCAATATTAGAACCTCCTTCCATTGTTTTAAGAATGAATCACTACATTACAACTCCCACTGAACCTAGGTTTAGCTTAAATCCAAGATTTGTTTAACCTTTCTCTGATACCACTTGTAGCATAGTAACAAAACAAACTCTGATACCACTTGTAGAGAATACACTCACACTAAACCAACTACGAAAGAGAAGACATAATTAAACAAAAAGAAAATAATGACAATCACACACAATACATAGATATTTACTCGAAAAATTCTTAACCGAGAAAACCAACAATGATTGAGAGACTCTCACTCTCTACTTGTCTTATTCATTCACCGAGTAATGAGTTACATGACTAACCTTTGTCCACACCTAAGACCAATTCATCATCTTACTCTCTTGCTTTACACAAGAATAACCGTGCAACCAATTCAACTTACATCTTCTTGACTATTACACACCTCTCAATATGAGGGTTTCAATCACCTTAAACAGTATTACATAATGCCATATTTATAGGCTTTACTACATGAAAAACCCTAATTCATGGCACTCAAAAAATGATTATAGATCCATGAAGATAATTGACCACGATCTCGTGAATCCCAGGATTCTATTACAATTGACTATGAACTAGTCGACCTCCAATTAGTATTCCAGCCGACTACTTCAACCGTCAACTTAACCATCAACTTGACTTATCCGTCCAATTGAACATTTGCTCAGTCGATCAACCTCGACTAGCTAGTTGGTTGACTACGTTTCCACTGCAAAAAATATAACAACCCAACATTCTCAAAATGTATAGGGATCGGTGGTTGTTCTAGGCTGACACTATTTCCCTGAGGTTGTACCATGTCTACTACTTGTCTTTCCTATGTTTTAGACAATCAAAACATATCATCGATCCCATCTCCCTCTTGTGGCTCAACAATCATGCTCTTCCCTATGGTGTGATCTACATTTCCCTTCGATGTAACTTCATTCTATATTGTTCCTAATCCATCTAAATGAACATGCTCAACTTCTTTCTTTGCTCCATTTGTTGACTCTTTCAACTCTCTAAATAGCACTCCCATTTATTGTCTTCTATCTATACTCTCCTTTGCTACCAATCACCACTCTCTTAACCATTGGATGGGTTTTTCTCCTCATTTCCACAACCCTTCCAACTTCTTAAGATGCACTTTAGTACTCCCTTCTTTACCCATCACTTTCTTCACCACCTCCTCTCTTCGATGAACCTCTTGCATCTTGTTTATCCACCACTCTCAGTTATCACATACTTCTTCAATGCTCATTCTACTCTCTCCAAAGAATGTGCTTCCTCCATGACATTGTCCTCCTTTAGTTACTCACTTTCACTAGCTCCATCCCAGTTCACCTCCATGTGCAAGGGTTCATGTTTCCATGGATAGTGGTTTAATGACATGTAATCCTTCTCCATCAAGAAAATTTTCACACAAATCTCGACCTTTTTCACGAGCCTTGCATGAGCCTCTTCTTGAATTTCTCTTTTTCTCTAGAGAAACATTGGTTTAACTCCACTAAAAAATTAATGATGTAACCTTCTATTTTGGTTTTAACCCAAAAATTGACATCCCTCACAACCTCATGGTCAAATTTCTACAACATAACTAGATTCTAGACATTTTGCTAGACCTCTCTTCTCTTCTTCTAGGTAGGTCATCAATGTTCTCATTATCTCTTCAACCATTCAAATAGTACCTCTATTAACTCTACCCAAAATATTTCACAACTATCATGGCCATCGTGCACCTAGCAGGATGGACAACCTGTAATTCAATGCTTCTTAAAGAGATCATTTTTCTTGAACCACCAATCTTCTACATAGCTTTGGGTCAATCACTTAGTCATATTGCTATAATTCCATACACATCATGAAGGGTCCCAACAATAGAAACATTTGTTGGCTCAATTTTAAACTAGGGTCCACAACAATGTCCAACAAATGGGGTCCACTGTAGTCTAAGTGATGAATTTTCAATCCTTATGAGGGGGAAGGTCTGACATGAAGTGGTGTGCTGAGACTAAAGTTGGTGTAGGGCTCATGCAATATGGATATCATGACCAACACCCACATCATCATGCATACTTTCTATAAGCTAGTCATTAGTCTAACAAAAAAAAAACAGAATTAATGCATTCGGTAATCAAAGGACCAACACAACTAAAACCACCATATTACTAAGTGCACAACAAACATCCAAGAAAATTGGATTCATTCAACACCATACATAAGAAGCAATAATAGAATACATCACGACCATATAAAATAAATACAATAATTTTTTAAAATAAGGGTCTCATTCCTTTGATCTTAAATACAAATCAATAAATATTTTATTAGGGGGTCAAAGTTGCAACCATACATGATGCATTACTAGAAAAATGAGTCATCATTACCCAAAAACACCTTATAATGGTGACAACCCCATGGTAGGAGCAATACCCAACAAAGAATGATAAGAAAATAAAAGTCATTATCCCAACATCCAAAACATTACCAACCCTCCCTACGAGCTAATCCTTTACATTATATAGTGTTGCACCTAAGGGTAGGAAGATACATTCAAAATGTGCAAGGTCATTAGTATTCTTCTAGTCTTGATTTGATGAACTCATTGTTATCTGATTTTTTTATGGCTAGGTGTCTTCATCCTTTCGCCACATTGTTCTTTGATCACTCAGAATCCCCCTACTATTATATCTTTGATCTCCCTTTAGCACAGATCCTTGCTACTACTAACAATATCTTCTCCGTGTGGCATGAATCCCATATATTTTGTTTGTTGAGTCTATGCCACTTTGTCCTTTCTTGCTGCCACAATGTGTCTATTTCCAAAATTTAAAATGAGTAGGCCAAGAATGGTAAACATAGTTATTGCAACCAACATAATTAAAGTGCCAATTTTCTAATCCTAAAAACCTCCTAAGCTCCATATACATGATGGAGTAGGCCATTTGTATAATGCAATCACTCTTTTAAGGATTCTCTGGAGGTAAGCAATGATTAGTACCCAATCTCCAATCTATGTTAATAATGTACCCTAAATAATATCTATAATCAAATTTAAGTTGTTTTCTTAAGATATGGTCCTAGAAGCACATGCCTTTATAATCTAAGGCTACAACTATGGACTTTCAAACTACAATATGACTAGTTAGCATTGTTGGGACTTGTTGGATGGGATTTATGTCTTGAGCAATAGGTAAGTGATAAACATGTTTAAAACCCCTCAATAGTGGATTCTCAGCCCTTAAGTGATTATCCTCTATTTAAAGGTATGTGAGGATAAAGTTGCTTGATTTTATTTTATCACACACTAAAAAAAACAAAAAAAACTAGTATTCATGGTTTCTACATTTCTACAAGCATGGATAAATGGGTGTTTTCTTAAAGAAAATGAAATTTTGAAACTTAGAAAGTGACAAAAATCTATCTCGAGAAATATTATCCAAGTAAAATTTCAAGTTAGTTCACAAATTCATTTAAATCCGAATCAATTTAAACCTAAACAATGAACAAAGAAATATAAAACAACTATTAAAACAATTAAATGTGATAATAATATGAATTTAAAGGATATAAAGATTCAATGAAAAGTATTCAAATAAAATCAAATACATAAGGCTAACATCATCAATAATGGACAAACTAACATATGTTCAATTCTGTCAACCACAAAAAAATAGGAACCAACAACATAATTCACTCACAAGGCAAGTAAGAATTTGACAAATGCAAGAAAAGAACCACTTCTAGTTTATTAACTTGGATAATATTTTCTTCTATATATAGAAAATAGAGAGAAGTAACATTTACAAAAGTTTCTTACAATGAATCCACCCTCACATACTTGACAATGAACTTATTTATATCCCAATAAACATAATTTTTATATCCTTAAGGGACCTTTGTATTCCCCCAAAAATGGCTCAACTATCTTCATAACTAACGCTTCACACGATCCACATTGGTTAAGAAATGATGAACCTATATCAACATGAAAGAAACACACAATAGTTGTTGATAAGTGAAATAATCTCCTTGTTATAGTCAACAAGGATGCTATTATACTTGTATATTTAATATGTCAAACCAAGGGTCTATAAACTTGTGAGATACCGTGTACTGCATCTGGAGAATGTTGAGACCTTTTTTGTATCTAATTCCTAAATGTTGGAAAGTAAACAATAACATCTAAACTCTACTTAACTCCTATTTGTGCCAAAACTCAAAGCAATCACACATTCATCAAAATATTTTATTCCACTCTATATTTTACTCTACAAAATTCATGAATATTGAATGAGAAACAAATCGTTGTTACAATAAATCCCTTAGTCACATACCTTATGCATTCCAGGTTAAATAACAAAGATAAGGAATAGATTTAAGCTACCAAACTCTACAACATGAAATAATAAAAAATGCTTAATCTCAAATGAACAAAATGAAGAAGCTAATCTATATAAGCAACTTTGCACATGTAGAGCAGGCCTTGTCTCTGTGGAACAAAGAGTGATCCAGATTTATGAGCATAAGGAACTGAATAACACATTGAATACAATAACACAAAGATACAGAGAAAAACAACATAGATCCAGTGAACAATAAATTCTATTGAATAAATAAAATGGGTTGAAACTGTAAAACTGCAAAACTGAACCAACTTGCTCGAATGGTGGTAGCTATCTCTGAGAAGGGTTGTGGCTGCTACGCGCATCCGTATGAGAAAAATTATTACAATGAGGCTCCAGAGGCCTTTTTAACATTACTCATGAATGAAAAAATCCTAGACATCCAAAAACCTAACCTTAGGAGACGAAATGCCAAAAGTTATGTGGGCCCCGATGGGTAAATTGGTACCTCAACTTCCGGGGGTCGCAACTTTTGCATGCAACCTCCGTTTTAGGCGTGTGATAGCCCGTTGGAAAGGTATTTTTGAGAACTACACATTATGCCACAAAAATATAACTTCATCTATAGTTTGACTATGTCAAGCCAAAAAAACATTGTTTAGGGCCCCAAAACGGCCCTGGAAGTACAAAAAATGTACTGACATGAACAATTCCAAAATAAGCCAGCTGGAATAGGTGGGTGGCCACCAATATCCACCTAGATCAATCCTCCCCCCCTTAGGAAGCAATGGTCTCCATTACGTTGAGTGATCCCATCAAGTGAGGAAATTTCTGTTGAATTTGGCCTCGAGTGAGCCACTTGCCTTGGTGCACGAGCTTCCCTGCCTTGACAACCTGATAAAGCTGGATCCTTTGCTAGCGAGTGCCCTTGACCCGTGTGTCCACTATATGATTAGTGGATGCATGTTCCATGCAGTCATTGTTGAGCTATGTTGGTGTCAATTGCTTTGCAATCTCTGAGGTGTCCAATAATGGTGGAAAATATGGTCGGAGGAGGTCCACATTGAACATTGGGTGCAATCCAAGGAAGGGGGGAGTGTTGAGCTCAAAATAATTGTCACCCACAACCTTGGTGATAGTGTAAGGCCCATAGGAAAGTGGACGAAGCTTCTGATGGGGCCCTGTAAGGAATTCTTTATGAAAATGTAACCATGCCTTGTCTCCCACCTAAAACGTGTGCGGTACCCAGTGTTGATCATGGCGATGCTTGTACTTAGCATTGGATTTCTACAAAATCTCATGGACCTATTGGCGGATTTGCTAAATCCACTCAATGAATCTGGTGGCTTTGTCGACCTCAGACTGAACATGGGAATATTGTTTCTATGCGGTTGTAAGAGTTAGTGTAACATCAATGGGGCCCAAGGGTTGGAATCCTAGCCCCACCTGAAATGGGCAATGGCCGGTGGAGCTACAAAGAGCCCTGTTGTAGCTAGGCTTAACATAGAAAAGAATCTCATCCCATGTATGTATATGATTAGAGTTATACATGCACAGAATGTGCACAATCATCTAATTGATGACCTATGTTTCGCCATTGGTTTGAGGGTGGAAGGCAGTGGATTTAGTGAGCTTGGTGTCCAATAGTGACCAGAGACTCGACCAAAATGTGTTGAGGAACCCATTGTCCCAATCAGATATGATAGTTTGTGGTATCCCAAAATGGACCCACACTCGTTCAAAGAATAGCTTGGCAGTATCTGCTATTGTGATGCTCTTCTTGCAGGATGTGAGAATGCCCATCTTCAAAATATGATCAACCATCACAAATACACAATCATGGACTTGCTTGATGGATGGAAGGCCATACATGTAATACATTGAGATGGATTCCCAAGGCCTCTCAGGAGTAGGAAGAGGGGTGTATAAGCCTTGCTTCTTGATGTCTGGCTTGGCAATGGCACAAGCCGTGCAAAATATAATATACTTGCTAACGTCCTGTCGAATTTTTGGCCGATAAATATGTTTTTGTAGAATGACCACATTTTTCTCCACGCAAAAATGTCTTGCCTTCCGAATGTAGTGAGCCTCCTAAATCAACTTTTCATGCTCGCTTGTAGGAACATAGAGGTGGCCCATATGGAATAACAATCCATCCTAAATGTGAAAGTCAATGACATTTGCGCCTGTACCCAAGAGCTTATAGGTGGTGGAGAAGTCAGGATCTCCCTGATAAAGTTGGGGCCACTCAGATGCCTCATGCCCACAGGAATGGAGCACGGTGGTGAGTGCAACCATGGGAGGTCGACTGAGGCAGTCAGTGACATGATTTGTGCTCCTTGTCTTATACTTGATGTTGATATGGAATTGTTGTAGGTATGTGTAACACTTTTGATGGTGGTCATTCAACAACTTCCCCCGTGTCTTATGAATTGCAGAGGCTTGTGATCAGTGTGGATGATTGTCTCCTTTCCCAAAATGTAATGTTTCCATTGACGACGAGCTTGCACAATGGAATACATTTCCTTGTCATAGGTGGGGTATTATGGATGGTATCTAAGAGTGTCTCACTATGGTGTGCTACGGGATGACCATGTTCAGTGAGAACTGAACCTACAACACAGTCAGATGCATCAGTCTCAATCTCAAACGGTTGTTGGAGATCGGGTAAGGAGAGTACTGGAGGTGAGCACAAGTGATGCTTCATATCATCAAATGCTTGTTGTTGTGCCTTCCTTGATGCGGACTTTTCCCTGCCACCTCCCTTGGTCACTTGGATGAGGGTCCATGCAATATGGGAGAATCCAAACTTGAACCATTGGTAGAAGTTGGCAAGTCCCAAGAATCTCAGAAGCTCGGTTAGTGTGGTTGGGACTGGCCAGTCATGAATGACTTGGATCTTAGCTGGATCCACATGTACCCCATGTGGATCCATTTGTTGGTCTTATATTACCTGTAGGGTTTTAACCATTTGATCTACTCTGGTCTTACCCTACTGTCATACGTCGACCCATATTCAGATTTAACAAGCTCCCAACAAAATCCCTCTAAAACTATCGGCCCTCCTGGTAAACCAGAAGGCAACACAATGCGCAGGGCGCATTGCGTAGTCCCACATGAGATAGTTCTATGGGTGGCTGCAATGCTTAGACGCTTGCAGCTTGGGAATAAGTGGGGATCTGCGGTTGTACCTTGTAATCTTCAATTATTTAGTCTAACATGTCAATTAATCAGTCATTCTTACTCATGCATGTGGAATATCAGATCTAACTAGTTCCTTCATTCATTCATCTAGAATTTAATCATTAACAACAATGGAGATGCATACATTCAGTCACATAACACAAGTTTTACCATGGTTCACCCCCTCCTGGGATACATCCACAAAGATATGACTATCAAGCTCTTGTATTATGCCTCAGCAATAGATCGCACCACACGCGTTTACATTTTTGGATTTTACAATCTCAACAAGCTTCCCGATCCCTGTGAGGCGGACTAGATCTCACTAGGCTCCTCAGCCTGCGATCTAACCCTCAGGATTGAGTTGCTTGATTCCTCTCTAGCTCACTGGCTTGCAAAAATAAGGCATCTTCTACAAGGTTTACAACCTTCATCTCTCCCTTCTCTCCTTAGTCGGCCTCGCCCCCTTTTCCTATACCTCCTAGGTACTATTTATACATATTCTTGGCTCATTAGCCCTTACCATATTCTACAAAAACCCTAACCCTAATGTCGTTAGGTCTCCCTTGCATGCATGCCTCACATTCTTCCCTTGCATTTGTTTCTTTTCCTTCATGCTCTTCTCTCCAAAAATGGCCTTTTCCCAAAACTGGACCTTCGTCCAACACTGATCAACAATGTAGCCAAAATATTGGACCCTGTTCATGCCAAAGGAGCATTTTTCCAAATTGGCATATAGCTTGTGCTGCCAAAGAGTTCTCAAAACCTGTTGAATATGCTACATGTGCTCCTCCCAAGTTCTTCTTAAGATGAGAATGTCATCCAGATATACCACCACAAAAGAGTTCGTGAAGGGTCTCAATACATCATCCATCAACCTCATGAAAGTTGTTGGTGCATTTGTTAAGCCAAAGGGAATGACCAGCCATTCGAAGAGACCTTCTTTAGATTTGAAAGTTGTCTTCCATACATCAATCTGTTTGATGGGAACTTGGTGGTAGCCAGACTTTAGGTCAATCTTGCTGAAGAAATTGCCCCCCTTGAGTTGGTCAAGAAGGTCATCAATTTGGGGAATTGGGTACCCGTTCCTGACTGTGATTTTGTTTAATGCTCTGTAATCAAAGCAGAGCCTCCAACTCCCGTCTTTCTTCAACACCAATACAATCGAGCTTCTGCAAGGGGAGGAGTTGGGTCTGATGTGGTCCTTTTGAAGCAACTCCTAGATTTGACACTTGATTTCATCATTTTCCATTAGTGAGCAACGATATAATGGTCCATTAGGAAGAGGTGCATTGGGGGTTAGATCAATTGGATGCTTGACTTGGTAGTGCATCGGTACCCCAATGGGTGAGGAGAAGATGTCTCTGTACTCTACCACTATCCCGTCCACTTGCTTATGTTGCAAAGAGAGGATCTGTGTAGAGGTCACGTATGTGGTGACGACCTTCTTCTTACTATGAGTATGGATCACAAAGAAGATGAAATTCTCGGTCTATGAAATGACTTTACTGCATTGCTTAGTAGAGATTAAATAAATAGCGGTAGGTGACACTACCTTTGGTATCCTACACAATTGTATACCCAAAGTAATAATAACATTGTGGGGTCTAGACTCATACACAACACATTGCTTCCACAAATATGGTTGTCCTAAAAGAACATCACAAACTTTAGGGGGAGAAACATCACACAATACCTCATCTTTGACGGGCTTGATGACATAGGGAAGATGGCATTGTTGGATGACACAAAGATCTCTTCCTTGGTGAATCCAATCGATGGTGTAGGGTTGTGGGTGCGGTGTCATCGACAGGTCTAATCACTTGACGACCTCTGTTGAGATCATGTTCTTCTGACTGCCTCTATCAACAATGAAATGAATCAGAGCCCCTTTCACTCACATCTGTGAGTGAAATAAGCATTCCCCTTCCTCTGGTTCTTTTGGTTCACTTGGCGGGACTTTGGTGGTAGCGACAGTGGCACTAGGTTCAGCATTGATAATCCACTTCCCTCCTTCTGGATTTGATTTAGAGTCAGAATCTACCTATGACTCGGAAGCTTTCATCTTGGCCACCAGTGACTGCTTGAAGCGACATTCTTCGGTGTTGTGCCAAGGGCTTTTATGGTATTCACACCACTTTCCTGTGTCCTTCTTCGACTTCTTATTACCCTTCTTGGGTTGCTTCTTGGACTGGTTATCGTGAGAGTGGACATTTTTTCTTTGTCTCTCTTTTTTTGTGGGTCGGGGTCACCTTTTTCCTGCTTCAACTGTGAGGAGTTTGCAGATCCAAACTCTCATCACTTCTGCTTGATCTTGACAACATATCTATAGGCCGCACATAATGATGCGATGTCAAGAAAATCCATTTATGTTTGAATGTATATATGTAGACAACCACAGTATTTGAGCACCAAATGTTGTTTAGATTCTTTGATTCCCAATTTCATGTGCAGGGTATGGAAAATATTAGTGAAATCTGGTACTGTCTGGTCCCTTTCATGAAACAACACGATCCATCTTGTGTACTTGTCCTCGCAGTTTCCAATAGGGTAGTATTGTTCTTTAACATCCTTGAAGGAATCCCACGTGGGGGAAACCACAAATATTGTATATTCTTCTATGGCCCTTTGCTCAGAGTAAGTATCCCACCAATGCTTAACATGGGGGATGACATTGAGGAGTGGAAAAGTAATATTTTCCCTATCGAAAAAATTGTGGACTGAAAAATACCCTTCGAGTAGATTCAACCATTTATCTACAACATCCACATCTATCATTCCTTAAAATAATGGAAGATAAAAATTTACTTGTACCTTGAAGGGGGTTGCATGGATGCTTAATGGAGATGCATCTGTTGTGGGTAGACACCGAAGGATCTGTGTAAAGTTGTCCATCATTTCATTCCTTTGTCATGCAAGGGATTCCTCAAGCAACAGTTTAAAATGATCTCCTACTCCATCATATTTCTTCTCATCTCCCATGAGTTGTTGTTGGGCTCGGGATGACCAATCTTGCAAAGGCTCGATTGGTTCGAGTCCCAACTTTTTGTATCTAGATCTTGTTAGGGACATGCATGAAGAAAAATAAATGAAGAGCATACCGCTCTGATACCACTGTTCTAGATTTATGAGCAAAACAAACTGAATAAAAAACTAAATACAATAAAGATCCGGATAACAACAACAGATATCCAATGAACAATAAATTCTATTGAATAAATAAAATAGGTCGAAACTGTAAAACTACAGAATTGAAACAACTTGCTTGAATGGTGGTAGTTATCTATGAGAAGAGATGTGGCTGCTACGCACATCCGTTTGAGCAGAATCGTTACAATGAGGCTCTAGAGGCCTTTTTAACATTACTCACGAATGAAAAAACCATAGAAATCCAAAAACCTAACCCTAGGAGATGAAACACCAAAAGTTATGTGGGCCCCGATGGGTAAGTTGGTACCTCAACTTTC
Organism: Picea abies; assembly: GCA_900067695.1. Classification (NCBI taxonomy): domain Eukaryota; kingdom Viridiplantae; phylum Streptophyta; class Pinopsida; order Pinales; family Pinaceae; genus Picea; species Picea abies. The sequence continues at coordinate 20,958 of CBVK0100154254.1, forward strand.
TAGGGTCGTAAATTTTGCATACGACCTCCGTTTTAGGCGTGTGATAGCCCGTTGGAAAGGTATTTTTGAGAACCACATAGTATGCTACCAAACTTTGGCTTCATCTATAGTTTGACTACGACAAGACAAAAAAACATTGTTTAGGGCCCCAAAACGGCCCTGGAAGTACAAAAAAATGTACTAACATGAAAAATTCCAAAATAAGCTAGTTGGAATAGGTGGGTGGCCACCAATATCCACTTGGATGATGTGTAGGGCCTTAGGATAGCCTTAGAAGTGTAGAACCCACAATTACAAAGAAATGTCATCATTACAGAGAAACACGTTGAACTAAAAACTGTCAAGAAGAGCCAGTTGGAATAGGTGGGTGGCCACCAATATCCACCTAGATCAGTCCTCCCCCTTTAGGAAGCAATGGTATCCATTGCGTTGAGTGCCCCCATCAAGTGAGGAAATTTCTTCTGAATTTGTCCCCAGGTGAGCCACTTTCCTTGGTACAGGAGCTACCCTGCCTTGACAACACGATAAAGATGAATCCTCTATTGGTGAGTACCATTGACTTGCGTGTCCACTATTTGATTAGTGGACGCATATTCCATGTAGACAGAGTTGAGCTCTATTGGTCTCAACTATTCTGCGATCTCTGAGGTTTCCAATAATGGTGGAAAATATGGTTGGAGGAGGTCCACATTGAACACTGGGTGCAATCCAAGGAAGGGGGGAGTGTTGAGCTCAAAAGCATTGTCACCCACAACCTTGGTGATAGTGTAAGGCCCATACTGAAGTGGACAAAGCTTTTGATGGGGCCCTGTGAGGCGTTATTTATGCAAATGTAACCAGACCTTGTCTCCCACCTAAAACTTGTGCGATTCTTGGTGTTGATCATGGCGCTACTTGTACTTAGCATTGGATTTCTGCAAAATCTCATGGACATGTTGGTGGATGTGTTGAATCCACTCAATGAATCTGGTGGCTTTGTTGGCCTCAGACTAAACATGGGAAGATTTTGTCTGTGTTGTTGCAAGAGGTAGTGCAACATCAATGGGCCCCAAGGGTTGGAATCAGAGCCCCAACTGAAATGGGCTATGGTTGGTGGAGCTATGGAGAGCCCTGTTGTAGCTATGATGAACATAGGGAAGAATCTCATCCCATGTACGTGGATGCTTAGATTTATACATGCGCAGGATGTGCACAATCATCTGATTGACGACCTATGTTTGGCCATCGGTTTGACGGTGGAAGGCGGTGGATTTAGTGAGCTTGGTGTCCAATAGTGACCAGAGATGTGACCAAAATGTGTTGAGGAACCTGTTGTCCCGATAAGAGATGATGGTTTGTGGTATCCCAAAATGGACCCACACTGTCGAAGTTTTGGCCAATACGAATGTTTCTATAGAACGACCACAATTTTCTCCATGCCAAAATGTCCTGCCATCCGACTGTAGTGAGACTCCCAAATCATCTTTGTATGTTCGCTTACATGAACACAAAGGTGGACCAAATGGCATAACAGTCCATCCTGAGTGTGAAATTCAATGACATTCGCATTTGTACCCAAGAGCTGATATGTGGTGGTGAAGTGAGGATCTCACTGATAAAGTTGGGGCCACTCAGATGCCTGATGCCCACAGGAATGGAGCACGATGGTGAGTGCAGCCATGGGAGGTCAACTGAGGCCTTCAGTGACACGATTTGTTCTCCATGTCTTATACTTGATGTTGAGATGGAACTGTTGCAGGTATGTGGACCACTTTTGATGGCAGTCGTTCTGCAACTTTCCCTGTGTTTGTATGAACTATAGAGGCTTGTGATCAGTGTGGATGATTATCTCCTTTCCCAAAATGTAATGTTTCCATTGACGACAAGCTTGCACAATGGAATACATTTACTTGTCATACGAGGGGTATTTCTGGATGATATATGAGAGTATCTCACTATGGTATTCTACATGATGACCATGTTGAGTGAGAACTGCGCCTAAAGCATAGTTGGATGCATCAGTCTCAATCTTGAACGGTTGTTGTAGATCAGGTAAGGAGAGTACTGGAGCCGAGCAAAAGAGATGCTTTAGATAATCAAATTCTCGTTGTTGTGCCTTCCCCTATGTAAAATTTTCCCTGCCACCTCCCTTGGTCACTTGGATGAGGGCCCATGCAATATGGGAGAATCCCAACACAAACCGTTGGTAGAAGTTGGAAAGTCCTAAGAAGCTCTGAAGCTCGGTTAGTGTGGTCAGGGTTGGCTAGTGACAGATGACTTGGATCTTAGTTGGATCCACATGTACCCTATGCTCATCTACAATGTAGCCCAAGTATTGGACCATATTCATGCCAAAGGATAACTTTTCCAAGTTAGCATATAGCTTGTGATGCCGCAGAGTGCTCAAAACCTATTGAATATGTTGCATGTGCTCCTCCTAAGTTTTGCTGAAGATGAGGATGTCATCCAGATATACCATCACAAAATAGTTGGTGAAGGGTCTCAATACATCATCCATCAACCTCATGAAAGTTGTTGGTGCATTTGTTAAGCCAAAGGGCGTGACCATCCATTTGAAGATACCTTCTTTAGATTTGAAAGTTGTCTTCCCTACATCAGTCAGTTCGATGGGAACCTGGTGGTAGCCAAACTTTAGGTCAATCTTGCTGAAGAAATTTTCCCCCTTGATTTGGTCAATAAGGTCATAAATTCAGGGAATTGGGTACCGGTTCCTGACTGTGATTTTGTTTAATGATCTATAATGAATGTAGAGCCATCAAGTCTTGTCTTTCTTTTGCACCAGTACAATTGGGCTTCTGCAAGGGGAGGAGTTGGGTTCGATGTTCCCCTTTTGAAGAAACTCCTGGATCTGATGCTTGATTTCTTCATTTTCCATCAACGAGCGATGATATATTGGTCCATTAGGCAGAAGTGCATCGAGGGTTAGATCAATTGGATGATTGACTTGGCAATGCATCGATACCCTCGTGGGTGAGAAGAAGATGTCTCTGTACTCTTCCATGATCCCATCCACTTTCTTCTGCTACAAAGAGAGGCCTTGTGTAGAGGTCACATATGTGGTGGAGAACTTCTTCTTACTGTGAGCACGGATCACAAAGAAGATGAATTTCTCATTCTTTGAAATGACCTTACAACATTGCTTAGGAGAGATTAAATAAATAATGGTAGGCGACGCTACCTATGGTATCTTGTACAATTGTCTACCCAAATTAATAATAACACTGCGAGGTCTAGACTCATACACAACATGCCACTTCCACAAATATGGTTGTCCTAAAAGAACATCACAAACTTCAAGGGGAGAAATATCACACAATACCTCATCTTTGAAGGTCTTGATGACATAGGGCAGATGAAACTGTTGGTTGACACGAAGATCTCTTCCTTAGCGAAGCCAGTCGATGGTGTAGGGATGCATGTGCGATGTCATTAGTAGGTCCAACAACTTGACGACCTCTATTGAGATTAGGTTCTTTTGGTTGCCGCTATCGACAATGAAATGAATCAGAGCCCCCTTTACCCACATCTATGAGTTAAAGAGGCATTTCCCTTCCTCTGGTTCTTCTGGTTCGCTTAGCTGGAATTTGGTGGTAGCGGAAGTGAAGTTGGGTTAGACATCGATAATCTTCTTCCCAGATTTGATTCGGAGTTAGAATCTGCCTCTGACTCGAAAGGTTTTAGCTCGACCACCAGTGACTGCTTGGAGCGACATTCTTCGATGTTGTGCCAAGGTATTTTATGTTATTCACACCACTTTCCCATGTCCTTCTTCAACTGCTCATTAACCTTCTTAGGTTGCAACTTGGACTAGTTGTCCTAAGAGTGACCATTTTTTCTCTATCCCTTGTTTTGTGGGTTGGGGTCGCCTTTTCCCTGCTTCAACCGTGAGGAGTTTGTATATCCAAACTCTCACCACTTCTCCTTAAATTTCTGCTTGATCTTGACAACATATCTATAAGTCACACCTAATGATGCGATGTCAAGAAAATCCATTTCTGTTTGAATGTATCTATGTAGACAACCATGGTATTTGAACACCAAATGTTGTTAAGAGTCTTTGATACCCAATTTGATGCACAGGGTATGGAAAATATTGGTGAAATCTAGTATTGTCTGGTCCCTTTCTTGACGCAGCGTGGTCCATCTTGTGTACTGGTCCTCGTAGCTTCCAACAAGGTCGTATTGTTCTTTAATGGCATCCCTGAAGGAATCCCATGTGGGGATGACCACAAATATTGTAGATTCCTCTATGTACCTTTTCTCGGAGTAAGTATCCCACCAGTCCTTAACATGGGGGATCGCCTTGAGGAGTGCAAAAGTAATCTTTTCCCTATCAGAAAAATTGTGGACCGAAAAATACCCTTCGAGTAGATTCAACCATTTATCTACAACATCTTCATCTATCAGTGCTTCAAATATTGGAATATCAAAATTTACTTGTACCTTGAAGGGGGTTGCATGGCCGCTTGATGAAGATGCGTCTCCTATGGGCAGACACTGAAGGATCTGTGCAAAGTTGTCCATCATTTCGTTCCTTTGTCGCACAAGGGATTTATCGAGCAACAATTTAAAGGGATCCCATCCTCCATATTTCTTCTCATCCCCCATGAGTTGTTGTCAGGCTCGGTATGATCGATCTTGCAAAGGATCGACTGGTTCGAGTCCCAAATTTTTGTACCCAGATCTTATTGGGGACGTGCACGAAGAAAAATAAATGAAGAGCAGACTACTCTAATACCACCGATCCATATTTGTGAGTGGAACGAACTGAATAACAAACTGAATACAATAACATAGAGATACGGAGAACAACAACATATATCCAGTGAACAATAAATTCTATTGAATAAATAAAATAGGATGGAATTGTAAAACTGCAGAACTGAAACAACTTGCTCGAATGGTGGTAGCTATCTATGAGAAGAGATGTTGCTAATATGCACATCCATCAGAGTATAATCATTACAATGAGGGTCTAGAGGCCTTTTTAATATTACTCATGAATGCCAAAAACCTAACCCTAGAAGATGAAACACCAAAAGTTATGTGGGCCCCGATGGTTAAGTTGGTACCTCAACTTCCCAGGGTCATAACTTTTGCATACGACCTCCGTTTTAGGCATGTGATAGCCCGTTGGAAATGTCTTTTTGAGAAATACACATTATTCATCAAACTTTGACTCCATCTACAGTTTGACCGTGGAAAGCCAAAAAAGCATTTTTTAGGGCCCCAAAATGGCCCTAGAAGTACATAAAGATGTATTGACATGAAAACCTCCCAAATAATCCAGTTGGAATAAGTGGGTGGCCACCAATATCCACCTCGATGATGTGAAGGGCTCCAGGATAGCCATGGAAGTGCAAAACCCACAATTACAAAGAAATGTCATCATTACAGAGAAACATGTTGAACTAAAAACTGTCAAGAGGAGCCGGTTGGAATAGGTGGGTGGCCACCAATATCCACTTGGATCAAAGAGATAACTAAAAATCACAGATGTCAGAACTTCAATAGAGGTTTGTATTTCGATAAAGAAAGTGATGATACATCAAAAAACAACTTCATTTCCCATGTCGTATGTTGTACATTCAATATTCTATATTACATCCCCCAAAGTAGGGATGAATATTCATTTTTATAACACATTTACAAAATGGAGTTTTAATGAACGTGCTTGAGAATCAAAGATTCTCAATTTGTCCCAACAACTTTAAATATAGATTCCTGAAGTTGAAAATGAATAACTAACTATCTTAGAGAATATGAGCTAGTGGGAATAAATATGGTTGCTAACTACTAAGTGCACAAGTATATACTAAGTAACAACTTTATAGTTTGCATTGTGCGTCTCCAACTATATTATTGTTGCAAAAAATCTTCACATGGTTGAGATAACCATACAAGAATTCAAAATGATAGCTTTTAGCATTAGAATATGTGGCATTATCCCACACACAAATCCGCAACATCAGAGTGCGATTCGATCCATAGCAAGAAGTCTGTAGTGATTCATAACAAGCACCTCTAAGGATCCATAGTATGGACCTATAGTGTGTTCTGCAACAATAATACTATTCCATACCAATGATCTATATAAACTTCAACTCGATTAATTATTTAACATAAATTTATACAGTAAACCATCCTTAATATACAATTTAATCATAAATCAAAGGAAATTTTCAAAATTGATGACAAAGATTACCTTGAGCCTTGAGTCCATGAATTGGGCATCAAAAAGTTGTAAAAGGTATATATAGAAAAAGGAAAGGGTGAATGTGTAAGAAAAATGATGGTTGAAAGAGGGTAAAAATGAGATTCATCATCTCCCCCTAGTTAAAGGTGTTGCATGGCCCTATGCACTCAATCATCTAAATTTGAACCGAAGGAGACAACAAAATAATGTCTTTCATGAAGATTACTCTAGCTATAAGAACCATGCCCTATTTCTTAATTCAAGATATCCTCGCTTTCTTACAATGGCTTCCCAAAATCCTTCTTCTTTTGCAGGTTCCCAGAGAAGACTATATTTATACTTTTAGGATGGACACCATATGAGAGAAAATAAATTGTAATACAATCCATTGTTTGCCACATTGCTTCAAATAAGAAATATACGCTCACATTTAAGTATGTAAATGTTAAAGCTGGGATAACCCAAAGGTTCCCTTTGATTTTGTGCTATTGTCAAGAAATCCCATTGTTTCTAGGAGGCCAACAAGTCTTCTTCTTAAATGCATGTTGTCTTATTAATGCATAAGGAAAGATCCGTACATTGGGTTTGACGGATATGAGGGAGAAATCGAGTTTGTTTAAGAAAATTTTCATTCTTTTCAAGTATTCTATGTGGACTAAAATATTCTCCTCTTATCCATAACTTTTCCAGTGCCTCATCATGCTTTATATGGGAAGAGTAGAACTCCATTGCACTTATTGTCTAAGAAAATAAGTAAAATCCTTGAGTTGAACATCCCCCACAAAGGGTTAGAATTCCAACCTCTATCATAATTGAAGATGAGGTCATGTTGATAAAGCGCACACATAAGGTTTTGATCTTATAAATTGCTGCTAGCATAAACTTCCAAAAACTATACATGCTTCCCTATAAAATTTAGTGACCTCATTTGAAACAACATCATTTTTTCTTTTAGGAAAACTACATAGACTGGAGAGGGACACCTACAAGCCAAGGCCGCATGTGTCAAAGTATACATCTATTGTTTTTCTTCTTGTAACATTTGCACCAATTGTTTATTTGTTTTGATTTCCTTTTGGTCAGGGCATATAACTTGCCATATTTCCTTTATTTCCATGTAAACCATGGCCTATTATTCCTTCATATAATGAATAATACAATTATGATTTTATAAGGAAATCACACCTAAATCAAACAATTCAACAACATTCTTCGACTTGACCACCTCAACTTGTAAAAAATCATATTCTCAATGTCAAGGAAGACCTCTACATTATCAAAGGTTTCTTTCACTTGACTATCAACTTGCAGTTCCTCCATTTGGATATCGATATCTTTGGAACCTTTCATAACTAATTCCATAGCAGTGGTGAAAATTGATTGTAATTCTGTAGGAGGAGTAACATTATTCCCTAAAGAATCATTGAGATTGATTTCTTTAGTAGTAGGATTAGGCATGGGAGTATCAATAGTAACATGTTCGATAAATTTTGGTGAACCATGAGTAACACCACCTTCACACAAAGTGGAGGGTGGTTTATCAATTTTGTCAATGGCATCAATCAAAATGCTCAAATTGGACATATCCTTGAACTTCTTTAATTTTTTTTAATAGAAACCAATCACTTGTACAAACCCTTGTTTATCCTATGTAGCTACTGATTCATCCTCAATAAAGTAGAATAAGAAGGTTTCCAGTGGAATAAGGGATCATCAAATCAGTGAGATCGGAAGAGCGTCGTGTAGGGAAAGAGTGTAGATCTCGG
>CBVK0100154255.1:0-28912 GCA_900067695.1 Picea abies
GGGCCCACATGACTTTTGGCGCTTCATCTCCTAGGGTTAGGTTTTTGGATTTCTATGACTTTTGGCATTCTCGTCTATTGTAAAAAGGCCTCTAGAGCCTCATTGTAATCATCTTCTCATGGAGGCGAGTAACAGCCACATCTCTTCTAAGAGATAAGCTACCAACGCCATAGCTAGTTTATTTACATTCTGTCTGTAAGCATATTTCAGTCATTTGTTATTAATGAAATGAAGTCTTATTTCCGCTGCATCTCTGCATTTATGTGTATTTCTGTATTTCATTGTGTTCCTACATAAATCCGAATCAGCTCGTCCACAGGCACGTCCACTCTACAAATCTGCTTTCCCACTGCTACCGACATGAGAATCATGTGGAGTCTTCTCGTCGACTCTGCTGCTTAGAGGATTCCATCACATCATCTTCATTTATGTTCACATGATGATGTGCCCAACACTTTTGGGATTTTCCACGTTCACCTTGTGCTCAGCCACAAGCACGTCCCAACTCAACAGATCACTTTTCCACCGTATAATCATTTGGAGTTCTTCTCACTCACGTCATGGAGGATGTTATCTCTACATTCCTGACTCTGTCTCAGGCAGGAACCACAAACCCTTTCATAGGGGATTTCTCTCAGGTTTGTAAGCTGAGAGAAAGGCTTCACATAGCTGCTATGTTCCACATCTTACAGGTTTGTAAGTTGGAGGATGTCTCCCATAGCTGCATTCATCAACAAATACTACACACACACACCTTATGGAAAAGGTTTAGTGAAAGTTTCTCTTCTTGGAATTAGAGAGAAAATGATATCGAATGTTTGGTACGTACCAACATTCAAGAAGAATTTGTTATCCTTGGTGACGATTCAACAAGCAGGGCTTGAAGTCATCATGGAAGATGGGTGGGTAAAAATCAACTCCATAAAACAGAATTTGAAGACAATAATGACACGATATGAAGATGGCAAGCTTCTTAGGATGAAAGAGAAAGTCATTCCTCGGAAGAAAGATTTTGTAGGAGTCGTGGATTCAACGATTTCACTGATAAGGTTATGGCATGTCCGATATAGACATTTGAATTTTGAAAGTCTCTCACAACTTCAAAAAAAAGGAACGATACGAGGACTTCCAACTTTTAAGAAGGAAAATGCAATATATGAAGCTTGAATTTATGGAAAACAAAATAGAGAGAGATTTCCAACAAGTTCATGGTGTGAAAATAGATGTTTGCAACTTGTTCATAGTGACTTTTGTGGACCCCTAGAAACTTCTCTAGGTGGTTGTAAATATTTTCTATTCTTCATTGATAATTATAATAGAATGAATTAAGTTTATTTTTTAAAACCAAAGTTAGAAATATTTGAAAAGTTCAAGGTTTTTCGACATCTGGTTGAAAATGAAGCTAAGGAAAATATTGGCACATTACAGACTGATATTGGAGGGGAATTCACTTCTAATGAATTCCAAACTTTCTACATTGAAAAGGGAATCAGAGGGCAATTGAAAAATTTATATACTCCTCAACAGAATAGAGTAACAGAAAGGATGAATCACACTTTGTTGGGAATGACTATATCCATGTTAACCTTCAAAAATTTAAGTCCCTTATACTAGGCTGAAGCAATTCATACTGTCGTTTGCTTAAGAAATCGATCTCCCACTACTTTATATGGGATCACACCATATGAAGTCGTGGGATAAACTTAATAATGAAAATATATTTTCTGCTTCAACTGATTCAATTATGAATGGTCATGTCAAAAGATTATCTAAATTTTCATGTTTACCATGATCTTCCTTTCTTTTATCCCATTTAACTACTAAGTCTCCTATAGTAAACACTCTTTATTTGACTTTCTTGACAATTGTCATCAACATGTTCTCTTTTCAGTTGAACATGGATTAGTTGATTAATTTTACGTTGCATATCATTTTTTCTTCTTGTAAGTTTTCACTACTAGGATTCCTAAATGAACTGACAATACAAAATCAGTACCATAAACTGATTGAAAAGGTGATGTAATAATTGATATTTTGGTATTGATCCTATATGTCCATAATGTATAGTTCAATTGAGAATCTCATCTTCTCTTTTTGTCCATTAATGTCTTCTTTATGATTTTCATTAAATTTTTAATCGAGGACTCAATCCATTACCCTAAGGATAATAGGTGGTTGAATGACGAAAAATAATATCTAAATTTTGACAAAAAATTATCATAGCAACAGATGAAAAAGCCTTTCATTATTAGTAAATATTTTTCTTGGGAAACCAAATCTAGATAAAATATTTTCCTCGAGAAGGTTAATTACTACCGAGTCTATGGATTTCTTTTCTAGAATTGCTTCTACCCACTATGAAATAACTAGTGGTTTTTAATATCCATCCATGCTAACCAATTGAAGGTGAGTTAATTTCTCCAATAAAACCTAATCCCCATTGTTGGAAAGGTGCATGCACCCTGATTAGTTTTAATAGAAGCGCAACACACTTTTGTTTTCTTGAGAATAATTGACACTCTATGCATGCTCTTACTGTTTTGTTTATTTGAGTAAATAAACTTGGCCAATAAAACCCACTCCTTAACATTTTGTAAGCAATTTCTCTCTAAGAAAAATGGCCACCACAAGATCCATTATGATTTTGATTACCGGGTTATCAGTTTCTTCTTCTAAAATGAAATTAAGAAGAATCCCAGTTGGATATTTCCAATATAATTTACCATCAAGAATACAATACCTAATAGCTTTAAATTTTAAAGATTTAGATTGAGATTTTCCCAAGTGTTTAGGGGATTCCAAATTTATTGGGTAATAGAAAATGATGATGATGATGATGATGATTAATGTCCATTGAGACCAATTGGTCTATCATACCTTAATAAGGTAAGAGATTACTTTGATTTCTTTAAAATTGCATTTCTATGCTCAAAAAGCATTGAGAGAAGCATTCCAAGATCACCATAGTTTTGATGACTTAGGAAGTTAGGAAGGTATGTATTGTGGAAAATGTTTTTAAATTGGGATATAATATGGGTATAGGGAGGCAAATCTAAGAGGAAGTGTTTGTCATATTCTACCTGCCTAGTGTCACAAAGATGACATATTATTTCATCCCACGCTATTTTGGGAGTTGTCCAACACCCAATTTCACTATGTATCTCATGAGAGTTTGTTCTTATTTTAGCAATGCTGATTTTCTTCTTTGCACTTCTAAAAAATGAGAGGTAATTTTGATCTTCTAAATTAGGGTTGACCAACGCCTTGTAGTATCTTAATTTTCTTTTATCCACTAATTCTTTATCACACCACACATTCTCCTTAAATTTAGAAGTGATAATATTTGTAATATTATTGATATTCTACACCATGGCTTCTTCTTGTATTCCCCAATGATTTAGCCAATATTTGGCATCTTTGTGCCATCTCCGCTTGAGCCGCTGGTGGTTTTGGCTAGAGTTTGAAGCAATTTTGGGAAGCCTCTTGCCATCCATGTTGTTTATCTTGTTCTTGTACATTACATATCTAATCATAGCAACGCTCTCAATGGGGGAAAGGCTTGCTTCTATGAGGAGGATAGGATAGGGTGTATTGCCCTTAATTTTGAGATAAGTTATAAAATTCTTTTGGATCTGTTCTATCTTTCTCCATGATTCTCTAGATATACTGCAACCCCAAACTTCACATCCATATAAGATATCATGAGTGACGAATGTGTGAAAGAGGAGTTCTTTTTTTATCCCAAAGGAAATGGTCCGCTGATTTACAATTGTTTTGGAGCCCATAATAAGCTTTCCACCCTCCATTTATCAGTTTTTCAACGCTATAGTTCCAATTGAGCTTGTGGTGGATATCGATTCCAAGATATTTGTATTAAATCACTTCCTCCAAACTATTGTTGTCATAAACACAAGTATCATAGGTGATCCTTTTGTATTTAATTATCATAACCTTTGTTTGGTCATTTGTCACAGTCATTCCCATGCTATAGCAGAAATCCTTGAGGATTATTAGTTGCTTATGTAGGTCATAGGGTCTCTTCACCATAAGAACAATATCATTAGCATAAATAAGGAGGATGGTGAATATACTAGCGAGAGTCGGGCCAACACATCTTGCCTCCTCAAAACAATATTATAACTTATCAATATAGATGCCGAAAAGGATAGGGGATAGGGAACAACCTTGCTTAACTCTTATATTACTGTTAATTTATTTCAACCAACCCTCGTTGTTCCTAACCTTGGAAATAACTTTCTCATACAACCTTACTGCAACAACTCTTAACTTAAAAGGGACTTTAAGCTCTTCTAACCTATTCCATAGGTTAGTTCTGGGAACAGTGTCAAAAGATTTTCTAAAATCAACGAAACAACAAAGGAGACTAATTTTATCATTACAACACTCCTCTACAATGATCCTAAAGGTAACAAGGTATTCCATAGTCAAATGGTATCCTCTAAGCCCAACCTGGCCTCTAGCTCTTTATCCATGGATTTCTAGCTATGTATCGATCTTCTTTTCCAAAATAATTCCATATAGCTTAGCTAAAATGTGACTAATCATAATGGTCCTATAATTAGAGTGATTGATTTTATCCCGGATTTTAAAAATAGGTACAATGAGGCTTTGAGTCCAAGATTTTGAGAAGCCTTGTTGGATAGCTAAATTAAAGAGATTATGTATGTGAGAGATGAGGATAGGTCCTCCAATTTTTAATATTTTAGCTTGGTAACCTTCAATGTCCTTAGCTTTTACTTTTGAGAGCCGCTTAACCCCAAACTTAATGTCTTCTATAGAAAACACTTCATCCTTTGTAATGTTGTTTGACATGTTGTCCATGACATTAGTGAATTCATATAGATTTTTAAGGTAGAAATTCCATGATGACTTTGAAATTTTTTCATCTATTTGTTGAGTTGGTTGAAATGAATATGTTATTTCTAACAGATGTGTATTTTCATGAATAATATCATCCTCAAAAGGGAATTCAACATTAAGTTCATTAATTCTAAGAGTTCTAAAATTTTATTCAGTCATCAATTCGAATAAACCTTGACCTTTTATCAGTTTAGTTTGCTTAATTTCCAGATCAAACTCTTGGATTTTTGCAATCCATTTTCCTCTCCTTCCATCACATTCTAGTTCCCAAGAATATCTTACATAGTCGCATATGCAACAAAAGAAATTATTGTTGAATGTAGAACATAGTCACAAAATTATTTTAAAGCATTTACCAAGGAAAAAAGATTGTTTTTCTATTATATTGTATTTGAGTTCAGCATTATGTAAAGATCCACTGCAAAATTCTATTGAGTGCACATATCCTTCAATATTATTTTGCAACAAAACTACCGCAATCGTATGTTCTAAGAAAAATGGGAAAATCATAAAATCTTTTTGGTAATTCGATCTTATAGGAACATGTGCTTCTCCCAAGGCTCTTTTTATTTGATAAAAATAATATTTTGTTGTTTTTGTCCACTTAAATTCACTTCCCTTTTTGAGCATATTGGTTGTCTTTTATTATTTCAACAAAGTTTGGTACAAATCTTCTTAAAAAAATAATTTTCCCTAGAAAAGACTACACCTTGTGTTTATGTCTTGAAAATTTTGTACTTTGAATTCCTTCAACTCTCTCTGGATCAAATTTTACCCCATCCTTAGACACAATATGTCCTAGCAATTTGCCTATTGTCATGGTAAAAAATGATTCTTGGGATTCAGTGATAAACCATATCTTCTGCATTTTCTAAATATTTGTCATAAATGATTAATATTATCTTCCTCGGTTTTAGAAAATACAGTCATGACATCTAAGTAGATGACCATAAATCTATCATTTTCATTAGCAAAAACAATGTCCATTGCTCTTTGAAAAATTGCTCATGCATTCATCAAGCCAAAATGCATTTTATCATACACGAATGTCCCCATGGAGTATTAAAAACAATTTTATGTCTATCTTCTCTTTTCACGGTGACTTGCTTGTATCCTGAAAATCCATCCATCATAGAAATTATGTGTGTCTACTACCTTTTGTAAGATGTGATCCATTTTAGGTAAAGGATAATTATCTTTTAAAGGAGCTCGATTAAGATTCCTGAAATCTACTCATAGATTAATTTCTCCATTCTTTTTCCTCACAGAGAATAAATTAGCCACCCATTTAGAACATCTCTAAGGAAAAATAATCTTTGCATCTAATAAATTCTTAACCTCCTTTTCTACCATAGGAAAAAGTATCGGATTTACCTGCCTCAATTTTTATCTAAAATGTTTAACTCGCTCCTTCAACGATATGCTATGTTCAATGATATATGTGTCATAAGTTTTTAAATCATGATAAATCCAAGCAAAAACATCATTGAATTGTTTGAAAGTTTCATTGTATCTATGTTTATATTCAAAGGGTAAAGATTTCAAAATTTTGATCATTTTTGTATCCTCAACAATATTTATATTTATTTCCTCGATATCTTCATCTTTAGGCTGTAGTGTTGGTCTTACTACTGCATCATTGTGATCAAATACTTTTTCCAATGGAATAAGACCTCTAGGAATAGAATTATTCTTTAATTGAACAATCTTGTGATCACCAATCGAGTTAGGCACTTTTTTTTTTATATTTATCTACATCTTTTTGTTTTTCTTTTCCATTATTAACAATATCAATATTTTGAGTATCATTATCTACAATTGCATTTTTAGTAGCAATATTTATAGTTGAGAATTCATTTACTATTTCTAGGAATATTCTAATTTCTAAGTTATCTTCAAACACTTGCCAATGTTTTATATTATCAATAATTGAAGGTCTATAAAGAACTTCAACCTCATATTTTAAAGATAAAATATTTGGTGGTTTGAAGAGACTAGCTGGCATATCTAATGAATCACCTTGTTGATTTGAATTCTTGGGAATTTCAGTAAAATTTACCGCTAAGAAGTAATTATCAACAAAATTCCAAACTTGATTTATGTAAGCTCTCATCCTAGGATGTTTTGTTTGACATTTGTTTTTGACTTGGTGGTTGATTAATTCAAAGTCACCAAATATATATATATATATATATTAATTTTATTCTTTTGTCTGCTTCAAGACCTAAAATCAAAGTTTCATACTCAACTACATTATTTGTTATTTCAAATTCAAGCTTGAAAGACAAAGCATGATTTTTTTCCTAAAAGTCAAACAAAAAAAATCCCTTTTCCTGAGCTATCCTTTGATGAAGCCCCATCAAAGAACAATTTCTAAATTTCATTCCCCGATTTCTCATACTCAAGTTTTTGAACAAAAGGATGTTGAATATATAAATAATATTCATCAATATTTACTTAGAGCACATAATTTTCCATTTCAGCATTTTCAACATATAGTAGATTTTTTTTAGATTATTGAAATCACTGAGAGTATATGAAAATTTAGCCTCCTATATAACCTATTAATTTTACCTCCAAAAATTGGGATTGTTACATAAGTCATGTCCAATTGTAATGTTCCTCCCAGTTTGGCCCTCCAAGATCTAGACAAAAGCATACCATAACTCACAAGGGACGTCATCCACCACCACATCCATCATAATGTTTTTTGATGGAATTTGAGCCAAACGAACTACTAGATCTTTTATTATACCCATGCACTTCACTTTCTTAGAATCAAATGAATACAGATCCTTATAAGACATGATAATCTCTAATCCCAATTTATCCATATTGACCCTTGGCATAAGATTATGAGACACTCCAGAATCTAGCATGCGGTTATGCAAACGATAATCATGTACGATCAAACTAATATAGTAGGGTGGTGTAACATTGTTTCTTTCCTTCAAATGTGGGACAAACAACACTTGTGGAGAATAATCCTGCAGATTGGTAATGTCTGTATGAGTTGCAGGGGAGGAAATAATTATAAATTTCTTCAAATCATTCTTAAAAGTTGGAGTTTTTACCAACGTTGTTAAAGGAATTGACACCTTAATATTCTTGAGCTCATTTGTTAAACTGAAAGGATTAGCATTAATATTGGGTTGTTCCTAAAGTTTTTCATTCTCTTTTTCTTTAGAAGAAGTCCCTATTTTCTTTGATTTCTGTTGTTTATTTTTTCCAATATCCTGATTAAATTTAGTAGTTTTGGGAAGTGTTGGTTGTTTGTTTGGTCAAGGTCTAAGGTAATATTTGTTTTTCATTTCAGCTTATAAAATGTCTGCAAATAATCTTATTAAGTTGACCAAAATTCTTCAACCTCTTCTTGAATTGTCTCAGGAAATTGGTTATTAATCCCCAATGAATCTTGATATTCATCTCGAGTCAAGTGAGAAGGGATTCCTTCATCTTCTAACCAATTTAGGTCTCCTACATGATCTTGATCTTCGAGGAATTGATGGTCAAATTATTCAATATTTGTTTGATCTTCTACAACATTGTTCCTCATAGGAGGTTGTACCAGTGGTTCTTCATTTCTTGTTATTATTTGAGGATTAAAATACCTTCTAAAATGATTGGGATTTCTAAACTAAAAGTTAGGATTTCCTTAACCTGTGTTTGGTTGTGGATTTCTTTGTCCAATGTTTTGTGGAGCTAGACACGCCACTTTATTTCTTGTTTTAAGTCATGTAATTTTGTTAGGAGGAGTTCTAATAAGATTTTTCATTTCTTCCATCTTCGCATCTTGAGAATTTGAAGATGAAGCTTGTGTTGGGAGCTCTTCTTTTTGTCTGTATTTTCAGTTTTAATCCTAATCTTTCCTTGAGCAGCTATGTTACCCTCAATATCAACTACATCATTTTAAATTTGATCTAAGTTTACAGACCTCTTCTCTATTAACATCATAGAAAAATCAGGGTCATGAGCAACTACATAAGTGACTTTAGTTGTTGCTTGAGAAGGTCTAATAGCAGTGGGAATTTTATTGTACAATTTGTTAAATCATTTGTTAAACTCTAAGACACATTCCCCATTATTTTTCTTTAGCATTGATAATTCAGTCAAATAGTATTGATGTTCTCTCTTTTCTCCCCATTAATTCATAAAAGTAGTTTGCAACACATCCCAAGTAGGAAATGAATTTGCAGGTAAGTTCATAAACCACTTTCTAGCATCACTTTTTAAACTTTGAACAAAAAATGCGCATATATACATCCTCAGATTCAATGGATAAATTATTTGTACAATCTTTAAATGCAATAATATGATCTTTTGCAAATGTTTTAATTTCTCTGTTAAATTGTGGAAGTATCTTTAACTAATTGTTCATCATATCATGTAAATTTTTTGGGAGAACCATTGGTCCATACCTAGCAACCACCTATTGTGAATTTTCTCAAAACCCAGTACACTTTAAACCAATTAATTTACTTTTAAATAATTATTCAGGGTTTTCTTCACAATAAAATAAATACACAACATAAAATAAATGTCCAGGAACTGAAAGTAAAGTAGACATCAATCACATCACAGGTACATACTTATTTTTGGACAATAGTCCCCGGAAAAAACCAAGGTGGGAAAACCGGTGCAATATATATGAGATTTTATTATTATTCAGCAAGGAAATATAGAGTTCTCTTACAGTAAAAATCAACCCAACCAAATACCAAGCAAAATGCTCAACCAAACTCTTCCCCAACACTTGTACAACCCCTCTTTGCAAATATCTGAACCAAAACGTGCCCGATGAGACCCTACATAAGCCTCTGCGCAATATCATACAACCGTCTGCGTGGGTGCTGCGTCACTTGGTACGACGACCCTCAGATCTGAGATAAATTTCATTGGAAGCCAATCTCTCTCAAATAGTTGTAAATACTCGAGTACCATGCCCAAGGTGCATGCTTGAGCCCATACAAGGCTCTCCTCAGTCTGCACACATGCGTCTCTCTACTGCCAACCTCAAATCCCTCATGCTGCTCAACATATACCTCCTCCTCAACAACTTCATTGAGGAAGGATGTCTTCACATCCATCTGATGAACACTCCAACGCTTATTTGCTTCCAATGAAATGACTGCTCCGATTGAAGAATACGTGGCCATAGGAGCGAAAGTATCCTCATAGTCAACTCCCTCTTGCTGTGAAAACCCCTTGGACACGAAGTGGGATTTGTACTTGTCCATGCTTCCATCTGCTGCATGCTTAAATTTGTAGATCCACTTGGATCCAACCACCTTTTTATCCTCTAGCCTCAGAACTACCTCCCATACATCATTTTTCATAATGGAGGCATATTCCTCCATCATGGCCTCCTGCCACACCTTATGTCGTGCAACACTCTTATAACTGGAAGGCTCAACATCAATGAGTTGAGTCATCAATGCCATATATCCGAGTCTCTCTGGTGGTTTTCTTCATCTGAAGTCCCTCTCTGGAAGCCCTGCCAACCTAGAATCACTGACTGTGGACTTGTACCACTTAGGTTGTGGCCTAGTAATCTGCTCTGGGAGAACTGCATCATGATCCTCCTCCTCCTCATCAACTCGCTCCTGATGATCTTGTCCAACGATCTCCCTCTGAACACCTATATCTTGTGTCTGCTCCCGTGATCCTATCTTTTGACTCTGTGCCTCCTGCTCCTAGACTCATGTGCTTTGTCCCTGCTGGTTCTCTACACTTGCTGGCAAATCCTTCGATCTCCTCAATGCACGTTCCTCCTCGAATTGCACATCTCTACACACAATAAAATTCCTATGTGCAGGTACATAGATCCTGTAGGCTTTGGAAGCATCACTGTAACCAAAAAGTAACCCCTTTACCGCTGTAGGGTCCATCTTTGTCCTCTTCTCCGAAGGGACATGACAATAACATGCATTGTCCCAGATGTGAATATGACTCACATCTAGCCTAGTACCTGAAAATGTCTCCTCATGTGTCCACTTCCCCAAAATTGTGTGGGGACTCCTATTCTACAAATATATTGCAACACTACTCGCTTTTGGCTATAAGAACAATGGCAGTCCCTGATCATGAATCATTGCTTGTGTTGCTCCAACCACAATTTTGTTCTTTCTCTCGACCACTCCATTCTGTTGAGGATTGTAAGGAACTGTGAGATCCTTATTAATCCCTGCTTCTATGCAATAATCCTCAAACTCCTTGAAGGTGTATTCTCCCCCATTAACCGATCTTAAGGATTGAATCTTCCTCCCAGTTTGGTTTTCCACCAAAGGTCTAAACTCCTAAAACCTCCCAAAGATCTTGTAAATTTTCAGACCCTAAAATTCCCCTCAGGTCTAGGAACAACTTCCCAAACATCGTTCTTCATGATGGAATTGTACTCTTCCATCATGGAATCTCTCCATACCTGTCTACTAGTGGCCTCCTGAAAAGTGGAAGGATCAGACTCCCGAATATTGCTCACCATCGCGATGTAGCTGCAAAACCTCTCGGGAGGTTTACTCTCCCTCACTGCCTGTCTGGGATTCCCCAATGAACCCTGTGCCTCCCTTAAAGTGTCCTGAAGCCACTTGGGCTTCATCCTCTCTGAAGTAGTTTCCTATGGAGGGGACTCTCCCTGCTCAACACCATCTGCTGAAGACAATGATCTTGTAGTAGACCCTGAAGTACCTGATCCTGAAACCTGTGGACCGATAGCCTGCGAACTTGAACTCTGTGGCCCTATCACCTGTGAACCTGTAGTCACCGAAACTGGTGGCCCCAAAATTTGTGTCACTGTAGTCTGTTGTGGGCTCACCTTAATCTGAGATGAAGACTGTTCACCTCTCTCTGTCCCTCTAGACTTCCTAAAGGCTCCGTCCTCAAATATGACATCCCTCCTCAATACAATCTTCCTCAAGGAAGGAAGGTAAATACAGAAAACCTTTGAAGTCTCATTGTACCCAACAAAGATCCCTCTCTCTGCCATGGGCTCTAGATTTGTCCTCTTCTCAGAAGGGACATATGAATAAGTGATGCACCCAAAAATCCGAAAGTGCCCCACCTCAGGCTTCTTCTCAGAGAAAGCCTCCTCAGGAGTCATGCTCCCCACAGCCCTGTGAGGACTCCTGTTCTGCAGATAAACTGCAGTGTAGCATGCCTCAACCCATAGAAATAGTGGCATCCCCTGATCATCTAGCATGGCTCTTGCAACCCCAACAATGGCCCTGTTCTTCCTCTTAGCAACCCCATTCTGCTGCGGGTTGTAAGGAACAGTCAACTCCCTCCTGATGCCCTCTCCTGCACAGAAATCCATAAACTCTTTGGAGGTATACTCACCCCCATTGTCCGATCTCAGGACTCTGATTTTCTTCCCTGTCTGGTTCTCCACAAGAGCTTTGAACTCTTGGAACCGAGTGAAGACCTGTCCTTTGGTCTTCATGAAAAAAATCCAGGACTTCCGAGAGAAGTCATCAATGAATACAACATAGTATAGGGATCCAGTCAATGATGCCGAAGACATCGGGCCACATACATCTGAATGTATAAGATCAAGTATCCCTGCTGCTCTACTGGCACTGCTCGGAAAAGCAGTCTTGGTGTACTTTCCCAAGGTACACCCCTTGCACAACTCATGGTGCTCTGAACTGAAATCTGGAACTTCTGTCACCATCTCCCTCAGAACTCTCAAATCCCCATGGTGCAAATGTGCCATCCTCCTGTTCCATATCTCACATAGGTCACTGCTACTGCTGGTAGAATGAATCAATGCTCACACTGGCTGGAACAAGAACTTGTACAACCTCTCATGTCTAGTACCAATCACTTTGGACGAAGTGATGCTAGACCCTCTGGGGAAAAGAAGCACCTGTCCATCACGGAACAAGACCTCATAGCCCTTCTCCTCAATAGTAGAAACTGACACTAAGTTCTTCTTCAAGCCTGGAACATAAAGAACCTCTGTCAAAGTCATGGGAGGCAAAGAC
The DNA here is from genome assembly GCA_900067695.1 of Picea abies. Classification (NCBI taxonomy): domain Eukaryota; kingdom Viridiplantae; phylum Streptophyta; class Pinopsida; order Pinales; family Pinaceae; genus Picea; species Picea abies. The sequence continues at coordinate 12,861 of CBVK0100154255.1, forward strand.
TCCCTTCGAAATGATACGGTCCCACAACCAGCCACCTTGACCTCCCGGTCATCTCCAAGCACTACCTCTGCGTCTCCACTCTGTGTAAGATCTGTCAGGTGCTCATGAACTGTTGTCATATGACGAGAGGCACCACTGTCTATATACCAAGTATCTGGAGTAGTGGTCCTCGAGGATAGACATGCAATCAAGGAAAATTCCTTGTCAAACTTGGTGGAAAAATCTTCCACCTCTGCTGAAGCTGCTGTTTGTTTCTTCTTCTTATTTGGACACTGTCCTGCATAGTGCCCAAACTTATGGCAAACAAAGCACTTGAATTTTCTCATGTCTTTCTTCCCTTCACCCTTGGGCTTCTGTCCTCCCTTTGGACCCTTTCTGAACTTCTTCTTGCTAGTGGTAGCAAGAGCCACATTCTCCTCCTCATGACCTGTAGATGAACTGCCATGCACATAACCTCTTTGGGTCTCCTCCTGAACAAAGTCATCCCAAAGATGTTCCCAACCGGGAAGCTTCTCCCTAGCAACAATGCCCTCCACAAAAATAGCCCATTGTTTGGAAACACCATTCAATGCCGTTCTCACAAGATCACTGTCAGCTATGGCTTCCCCCACAGCTCCAAGCTCATCCCTCACCTGTGTCAATCTAGTAAGGTATGTGACCACATTTTCAGCCTTGGTCATTTTTATGCTCTTTAGTTTTTCCCTCAAAACCATCTTCCAGTTCTCATTTGTACTCTGGTACAATTTAGTCAAAGACTCCCACATCTCATAGGCATGAGTCTTCCCCGTCAAGTGAGGAATCAAATGATCCTTGATGGCATCAAGAATAAATCTCTTAGCCTTGATACTCTTCTTGTTATAGGCTACAAGAAGAGTAGCATCAGTAGGTACCGCAATAGGATGAGTAGTGGTATTCTCCACAATGTCCCACAACTCGTTCTCTTGCAAAAGCAAGATCATCCTCTCCTTCCAAGCACCAAAATTTGATGCCCCATCAAATCTATCTTCAACCCTCAAACCAGTATCCATGACCCTCTTTCTGCTGAAAATCACAAATTCAAAAATCTGCCCTGTGAAGTGTCCGTTGTCCCAACTTTCTGTCTGCTGAAATCTCTGCTTCCCTTCAACTCAGCTCTGATACCATGTAAATTTTCACATCCCAACCCAGTTTCAGTCTCGCTAATTTTTCATCCAAAGTTAAATGCCAAACCCAGTTTCAGCATATGTTTTAGCACTGTTTCAGCATATGTTTCAACACAATTTCATCACTGTTTCAACATATGTTTCAGCATTATTTCAGCATATGTTTCAACACAATTTCAGCACTGTTTCAGCATATGTTTCAACACTGTTTCAGCGTATAAAAACTTAACAGAAAATAAACTTCAGAACTGAAACATGAGGATTCTAAACATCGTTTTCAACGCAGAAATAAAATATCAACAGTATGCAAAACTCAGATAATATAGACACAAAGATTTTCGGTCTAACTTCGACCCTGGAAAAACCCACAAGGGGAAAACCGGTGAGAGAGGGCTTTTTATTATTTATGAGCTTCTAAGAAATTTATTTTACAACATATTCATCTTCAGAAATTTACACAAACTCATCTAGACTTTCTTTCGCTAAAACCCTTCTGAACAGTCCTAGAAAATGCTCCTCGATTTCTGTCCCAGAAATCCGTACAACTGTACGATTGTCCTAACAATTAATGTTGTACGGACTGTCTCAAAATTCGTGCCAAAACTCTGCTAAGACTGTACGAAAAACCCAGCATGAACAACTCCTTGTAAACCGTGTTGTACGGCCCTCAAAATTCATGCCAAACTGTACAGACTGTATGGAAATACACTCGGAAATTTATTACAGTAGTTACCTCGATTTATGTGCCAATAAATGTTGTACGATAACCTTGGAATGCATGCCAATACTCTCAAAAATTGCAGCTTCTATCCTCCTCGATTTCTGTGCACATTAAATGTTGTACGACCTCCACAAATTCATACCGTGCAGACTATTCTTCCTTGCTGTCTGCTACCTTGAAATTTGTACTTCTCTTTGCCTTGGGATGCGTGCTCTCCTTCAGCAAATGCTGTCTCTTTTCTTCAGCTCGACCTCTCTCTTGCTCTCTCTTGTTCTCTCAACAAGAATGCTTGAACTACCCAAGAATGGGTGCGCCCTCTTGCCCAAGTCGACCTCATGAGGGAAGGTGAGGGGTTTTCTAAACAACGGTTGAGATTAGATTAGATGGGTGGCTAAGATTTGGTGTCTCTTCACTCACCCTCACTTTAGTCATAAATTTATCTTTTAATTTGCATTGCACAAATTAATTTGACTAGGACCCACACTAGGCACTTTCTCCCCCTTAGGCGCCTAGGGAAGAGAAACACTTGCCTTAGTACTTTATTTAATTTAAAAGTTTAATAGATCTCATCCTTGATCTTTAGAAAGAAAATCCAGGTCTTCCTGGAGTAGTCATCAATAAACAAGGAAAAGTATCTGGAGCCACTCACTGAATCCACACTCATCGACCCACATACGTCAGAGTGTATCGGATCCAAACCTCCCTTGGACCCGTGCTCAGTATATGGAAAGGGTTTTCGGGCATACTTGCCCAACGCACAACCCTTGCAAGGATCATGCCTCTCCGCTGTAATCTTAGGCAATCCAGTGACTGCCTCCCTCAAATGCCCCAAGGCACAAAAATGAATGTGTGCCCTCCTCCTATGCCACAACTCACCTATATCTATGGTGAAACTCGTTAATGCTCTCCCTAGTTGAACCTATAACCTGTAGACCTTCTCCTCTCGAACCCTAATCATCCTGTCCATCTTCTCACATGACCTACCCAGTGTGATGAACACATTTCCTTTACGGAAAGTGACCTCATACCCCTTATCCTTAAGAGTAGAGACTCATATGAGGTTCTTGGTCAACCCTGGAACATATAGCACATCACTGAAACAAAGTGGTTTCCTAGATTCCCTTTAAAATGAGACTGTTCCAACTCTTTGCGCCTTGTAGCGCCTGTCATCCCCTAACTCAATGACTAGATTTACGCCTCCCTCTTGTAGCCTAGTAAACCACTCTTTGCGCCATATGACAAGATGCACCACTGTCTACAAACCACATGTCTAAAACAACTGTACTAGACATACAAGCTATGAAGCATAAATCCTCCTTAAATGACTTGGAAAACTCATCCATTGTTTTGAAGCTGCCATTTGCGGCTTCTACTTCTTTCTCTTTGGACACTGTGATGCAAAGTAACCCAACTTGTGACACTGGAAGCATTTGACTTTTGAGAAGTCTAGGTTTTCTTTCCACCTTTCCTCTTCTTCTTTCCCTTTACTTTCCCTGTAAGGGCCAAACCTTCTTCCTCCTTTGTATGAGTTGAAGATGATGGTCCTACTTGACCAATTCTAATCTTTTCTTGCACAAAATAATCCAACAACCGTTGACAATCAAGGAGCTTTTCTCGAGCTACCACACCACAGACAAAAGCGTCCCATGACTTAGTAAATCCATCTAGTGCAATACGCATTAGCTCAGGATTTTCAATCTTTTCTCCCACTACTCCGAGTTCATCTCTAATTTGTGTTATCCTGGTAAAATAAGGTATTACACCCTCGCCTTTGGCCATCTTGGTCCCACACAATTGCTTGCATAGAGCCATCACTTTATTTTCATTTTTTTTTTGGTAGAGGTCACTTAGAGCTTTCCACATATCTTTTGCCTCAGCTTTTCCTAAGAGATGTAGGACCACATGGTCCTTTATCCCATCAACAATTAGGCTCTTGGCCTTAGCCTCACCTTTCTTCCAAATAACCAATTCATCTGCACTTGTGGGAGTTGTTGCCTTGTCATAGACATGCATTGACACATCATTGACTTCCAATATCATTGTCATCTTTTTTTTCCAGGTGGGGTAATTCTGAGCCCCTTGTAACATGTCTTCCACCCTCAAACTCATGGCCATTTCATTCAAACTCTTAAGGTCCAAACCCTTGCTGCAAAAATCTTACGACTGCCTTGATCTGTGCTTATATCTGTATGATTTACTTCATATTTTTGTTGGATCTTGAAAACCCACTTGTGATACTGTCTCTTTAACAATCCTTCTCTGATACCATGTGAATTTTTTCAAAACCCAGTACACTTTAAACCAATTAATTTACTTTTAACTAATTATTCAGGGTTTTCTTCACAATAAAATAAATACACAGCAGAAAATAAATGTCTAGGAACTGAAAGTAAAGTAGACAACAATCACATCACAAGTACACACTTATTTTTGGACAATAGTCCCTAGAAAAACCCCAAGGTTGGAAAATCGGTGCAACATATATGAGATTTTATTATTATTCAGGAAGGAAATATAGAGTTCTCTTACAGTACAAATCGACCCAGCAAAATACCAAGAAAAATGCTCAGCCAAACTTTTCACCAACACTTGTATGACCCCTCTCTGCAAATCCTTGAACCAAAACGTGCCTGATGAGACCCCTGCGTAAGCCTCTGCGCAATATCATACGACTGTCTGCGTGGGTGCTACATCACTTAGTACGATGAACCTCATATATGAGATAAAGTCCTCTGCAAATGCTGAAGATGTGTGTGCCAATCTGCTTGATGAGTCCTCCTCTGTCTCCCTGCAAAATCTCACACTCAAATATTTAATCAATCTCTCTGTAGATCAATCTCTCCTTCTCCTTGTGTGCCCTCTTAGCCCAATCAATCTCTTTATTCTTCATTGAGCAAGTGAAACCGTAATCTCCAAAAGGATGGAGAGTTGAGATCAACCCTCACCCTCATGATGAGATCAATCATCAAGATTAAAAGACCACAACTTAAATTATTTTTCACTTTAAACTTAGAAAAAGTACTCAATAAAGTCAACTGAAGTTTATAACATATCAACAATTATTTTCCTAAGTTGGACTTAGGAAGACATTTAATTAATCGACTTAGCCTAAGTTTCATTATCCTCCATCATGCTAGGATGTTGTAATGATGATGGAAGACCTTCCTTGCTATAATCTCAACAGGGATTTCTTCTAGGAGGTGGAGATGATGGAAGATTACCACCTGCTCCTCCTCCCCCAGCTACATTAGCCATAATATGCTTAAGGATTAAATTCTTAGCTTCAGGGGAAATTGGATTTTGACCATAAAAAATTGAATGAAAGAAAGGAGATGCTTTACTACCACTTGACTGAGGGGCTTTTAATGTTTCATCTTTTAAAGGTATTTCGTAAGGTTTTTTTAAAGGTATATTGAATTCAGGTATTCGTTCATAATATTCACTTTTAGGAATTGAAATATCTTCAACGTTAGAATACATGATGATGAAGAACCACCTCATTGTCATTTGTTTGCTTATGTAACCAACCTTTCAGGATCTAAGTAGAATAGAGTTTCTTTAGTACCAAGATTAGACCTAGTATGTCTTCTTTTTTCCTCCAACTTGATCAATGGAGTTGCCTGGTGAATTTTGTTGTAGTACTTTTTTTGTTCTAAACCAAAAAGCATGTCGTTTTATTCTTGCTCACCATAAAAAACTAAAACTCTTTCTTTTGTCATTTTTAAGGGAATATAAATTAATTCTTTGTTCCCTGGCAATGTCAACAAATCAGATTTTGTCGCTCAGGTTGTTTTTGAAAAAGAATAGTGTCAAGGCACCCTATGGAGGAAAATATCCTCCCTGCTTTAGGCTAGCTGAAAGATTCGAGTAGCTAGACGGGGTAACCCTCAAAGGTATTGGTTTTAATATATGAAAATTTTCTTCAAATAAATTGAAGAACTCTAAGTATTCTCAAAAGAAAGACTTGAAAACACTGATTGATGAAATTAAAGAAGTAAAGATTAAAAATAATGAATTCATACATGCATTCACATTCACAAAGGGCACCATATTCTTGTTTAACCAGCTTCAAGGATAATAAAATAAAAGAGATAAAAAAAATCTCTAAAACATAATATTTGCTCTAGGAAAGGTATACTTTATAAAGAAGTGATTAACAAATAAGTGAGACGGTATTAATTCTTCAAATTAAAGAAAAACACAATTTTTTGAGAAATTTTTTATACTATATTCATAATTTTCGCCATATTGCATCTATAATGTGAGGAGTGAGGGGGAAGATTTGATATTCCATAGTTGAGCTAGCACAATCATACATTTGAAGGAGAAAATGAGATGCATTGTCTGAGTTTGGGGAATATGAGCAAAATAGCTCATGCAATCAATGACATAACACCCTTGTGAGGGTGCCTTTGAAGTAGTTACCCCTTAGGGGGATATCACATTGTATGTATGTGATTATGTGTGAGATTATTGTTTCTCAATCATGGTTTAATCACTCTTGTTAATTGTATCCATGGTTTAATGAAGAATCCTAGGCTAGAATATGATTAGTTTAGGTTCACTCAGAAATCAATTTCTCCATTAACAATTCACGAATGCCAACAACTATGAGCTAATCATCATCCATTTCATGCAAAATGTGAGATCAATGGTTGTCATGAAGTAGAGCTAATCTTCATCTATTTCATGCAAAATGCGAGATCAATGGTTGTCATGAAGTAGCTTTTTCACTTGTATAGCTGAGTTTCTAAATTAGACCACAACGAACAATAGAATTTGAAATTGCTTGAAGATCATTTGTAGTTGGACAACCCATACATGGTGAAAGACCTTGAGCCCGAGGCCGTACGCACCTCCAGTAGTGTGTAAGCAACATTTGTTGGTCCCTTGAGCCTGTACACAACGATTAATGAAGTTTGAGCACCCATAGGCCGTATGGTAACTCGTTATTCTTCTATGCCCTTTTGGTCAGGGACGAACTCATATGTTTACATTTGTTTTCATAGAGATGTTGTTGGAGAATAATGGCAAAATGCTATATTTAGGTAATTGTTAGAAAATATTTCTATTGTAAACTAGATTAGTGTTTGAGTGGTTTTTAGATCCACAAATTCAAGAGATAGTTAAAGGCTCTCCTACACTATAGATCTAATCATTTGAGTTTTGTGTGAGCTAAGTCTCACTTGTGTGAGCCCTTGTGGCTCACTGTTATTGAGGTTGATTGATCTCAGTTTTTAAGTTGGTATCAGAGATGTGGTGAGCTCATGTGGGTTAATAACGCCTTGAGGAGTTGTGGAGTGTGGAGCCGTGTGAAGTCGCTGCCACTGTGGAGTTGTTTCACAGAGCTGTCGATTCCCTTGAGCTGTTGCCATTGCCTGAGGGTTGCGTCGAGCATAAGAACCGCCATGTAGAGAGCTGATCCTCCTCTCGATCTAGAGGCTACAAATCCGATTGCTGTCGAAGATTGGTGGCTGCCACTGATCCGATCGCTGTCGAAGTTCGTTGTTGTGGAGTGTGCTGCTGTGAAGTGTGCCCAGATCGTGCCGTGTGCAAAAGACATGACTGGTGTATTATGTTTGATTGTACCTATGTTCAATGCTAGTGCCACATTGACGCCCAAGGAGCACCATTCAGTTTCCAGAGCCTCGATCTAGAGGCTAAATCATTAATTTTTGACATGTGAAGGGCCGATCCACGGGTTTTCTGCTACTGGTGAAGGAGTCGATAGAAAGCGCGACCTGCAACAGAGAAGGAGCCATTGAAGCATATGATGAGCGATATGAATAATTTTCCATCGTATCATTGTCCGTTAATTATATTGTCAGCTACCAAATATTAACATAGATAAGAGTGTTGTGTGGAGACCGTGTGAAAGAACCGACAAGCATCATGGAGAAACTCTTGCATATGGGATGAGTGTATTGAGATTTTTTCGCTGGTGTGCATCCATCTGCGTGGAAGGTAGAGTTTGCAATGCACACAACATGCAGGTAAGAGAGACTGCCTTGAGGATTGGAATGATCAACAATCTGTAGAGTTCTTTTGGTCATGCAATTTAATGTTGGCATGAAATATTTGGAATAGTGTGTTTGCTTTGAAAAGTGGAAAATTGGCGTGTGCATGGACATGTTAATGATTGGAGGAGGACCAAAATACATCTGTGAAGGGAAGCGAGAGATTGTTTGATCTTGGCGATCCGCATGATTGCTATCCGCTATGAAAAATAAACCAAAAGTCATCGTCGTGATTGCTATCGCTATGAAAAATAAACCAGAAGTCACCGTCTCTACAAAAACCTAGAGGAGAGTGTCATGAAGTGTTGTTTCCATGCATAATTGTATTCAAGCTAGAAAAATCCAATGTTAATTCTCAAATACACAAATACAACTTTCTGGAAGTGTGCTTAGTGCCAGTTTTTGAGAGTGTAACCTTGCAATATGTTGTAAATGGGTTGACAATTGTCTTGTAATTGGCGTGACGTTTTGTTTTTCTGAAGTTTGTGATCTCGCTTCAGATATGCACCATCACATCGCCTTTTGAGGCTAGCATTGTGTAATAGGCACTCTGCCTGAAGGTACTTACATCTATTGCAGAATTATTTTTACTTGTTAGAAATTATGGGCGAGATGAGAAGAGACTAAAGTTGCTTCTTATCCTTCATATTCTTGTTGGTGTTTTGACATGTTCTCCTCATCATACATTACCTCAATGGCAGTTTCTTCATTATAATCATCATTGAAAATGCATAGAGGGTTCATAATCTGGAAAAGGAGGAAGATAAAAACTCATTCATACATGGAGTTGAAACATATTTTAAGGTTTTGTTTGAATTGTCCTTTGTAATGTTTGTAAGCCTAGCTGAGACTAAGACCAACATGCATGTTATGTATTGACATTGTATTAAATCCATTTCTCCATTAAGGGGGAGTGTTGGAGAATAATGACAAAATGCTATACTTAGACAATTCTTAGAAGAGATTTCTATTGTATGCTACATTAGTGTTTGAGTGGTTTTCAGATCCACAAATTCAGGAGATAGTTAGAGGCTCTCCTACACTATAGATATGTAATCATTTTCCAGCGTAAGTAATAGAGTTTTGTGTGAGCCCTTGTGGCCTCACTGTTATTGAGGTTGATTGATCTCAGTTTTTAATTGATGTAATGAGAAGCTTCGAAGATTTGAAGAAACCTAGAGATACAAAAAGAGCGAAAAATGGTAGATGTTTGGGTTTAGAGAGAAGTGAGAAGCATATCTCATTCTCATATTTCTTTGGTACTTGAGGATGGTTTACAAGCATTTGGGTAAGGGGAGATAACAACCTTCTAATATGTAGTAGAAGCTTCCTAACTAGAATGGTTAGAGCAATTCCTTGTATGAGTTGTTCAGGTCTCATTCTCATATTTCTTTGGTACTTGAGGATGATTTACAAGCATTTGCGTAAGGGGAGATAACAACCTTCTAATATGTAGTAGAAGCTTCCTAACTACAATGGTTAGAGCAATTCCTTGTATGAGTTGTTCAGGGTATAAAGACAAACAAAGATCAGAAATAAATTCTGCAGATGATTCATGTTGGTAAAAGGAGTGAGCTATAAGTCTCTTGTTTACAGATCAACTGTAAAGATAACTTGTAACATTATATAAGTAAATATCATCACAAAACATAACATAAAATGTCTAGTGATGATGATACCAACGTGAAAAAATATATAAAATATATACAAAATGGCCTTTAAATACTTTACATTGATTTGAAATTGATTCCACTCTCCTACATGGTTGTGCTAACATACTTCTTCCATTTCCTTTTGACATTTTCTTGAGTTTGTAATATATTTAACTGCAATTCCCCCTTTGCTCAAGGGACATATTTTAAAGATGGAATCTGTGCTGCTTGTGTGCCTCTATTTTTTCCATGAAGATTCAAATTCTTATCTTTCTGGGGAACTTCAGATAGTAGGTTATCTGTGTATCTTTCATTAATGCTTGCTGTTTTTTCACATGCTTGTAGTCATTGTTTTTGCCACCACTTCAATTGTCTTTCAAAGAAACAATGACAAAATTTCTAGCAAAGCGAACCATCGAAACACTTTTTCTCTTGTTTTTATCCTTCTTCGTGTACTTTGAATTGAATGGAAAGCTCATGAAACCCATTTGTATATCAAAGACATTGCCAATAGAGGTCTATTTTCTTCATATAACCTAGAACAATAAAATTTATTTTTGAAGTACTTAACTCTTGCAAAGTAAAACCCTTCTGCTATCCGAGACTATCTCAATTTTTTGCAAAATCATTAATTATAGTAAAAGAAATAACAAATAGGAAACCCTCTTGGTCATGCTCACCATTAGAACTGAATCCAGATCCAAGCGTGGAGGATGCCAACTCTAATTATTGGTTGTCTTACACATAGGCTTTCTTGCACAACCTACAACCATATAATAGATATCATATAGTCTATATGGGTTGCTAAATCAAAATTTGGTCCCACATTTGACTAATAGCCTCTTGAATAATACTTACTCTCTTGTTTTCTGGTTAATATACAACTACATCAGGTACTATAGCTTCAACAGTGAGGATTTGTTTTTTTCTTAAAAATGCATCATGTGTTACATGAAAAATCAATTAGCAAGTATATCAATAGTAACACAATGGCCCATAGAGTGGTTACACCAGACCCACTTGCATATATGAGCAAGAACGACTAGCATATCCGCCTTGGCTCCCACTAGGAGGAGTGGGAATAACCATTCTGGCAACGATCTGAATAGCCATTCTGGTAGTGATCTGAATAGCCAATTTTGTTTTGAAGAGAGAAACTTGCCAGGTTGAAAGATATATTAGCATTAGAAAAGTGGCATGACGACCACATCTCCATAAGAAAGAAATGCCAGTTAATCTAATCACATCCCACATACTCCACCCAACTTGTCGGATGATCCACTTGTCCCTGTTGACCGCCTCTCCAACATAGGTGGTCAACTCCATGTGCCATGAAGAGATGCATCATCAGATGCTCATTTATTGAAGACTTTTGGTTCTACAGGGCATTTTTGGCCCCAACACTTCTTTTTGTAACTAGAATTTCCGCACCCTTGCGTGGGTCAATTGTAACGACCCCCTCGACCATCCTGAGGTCGGGGTATGCCACTCCAGAGTAGCCACTCATGCTCTGACGCCAATCGGTAACATTCCCAGCCATCAGGCCGAGACATGCTACTCTAGGGAACATCTTTCGTTTCCATACTGCGGAACATACAGTAGCATATCCAGTAGTCAACTAAGCAATGCCACCTAAATTTACTCTTTAGATTGCATGCAACTAAAACATATACATACAGCACGCTCGCGGAAGCTTTACATCTAACATAAACAAACAATTACTATTTGTAACACGACTTTTATATTACAAATAACAATAATTACCGATATGCATCATTTACAGAAAATTACCCATAAGCACACAAGCATTCATAGTCACATATATGATAAAATCATAACATGGGCATGTAAATAACAACAACATATCCATATATCATACAATTGATACTTATCTTAGAAAGGTTGTCACCAACTGCTTACAGACCGTCCATGAACCTCCCAGCCATAGATTACACTGTTCATCCTTCTCAACAGTGAATCATCCCTGAGCTGGAACTGAACTCCACCTAGGGTAAAGGGATTCCTATTCAGGCTAAGGCTCATGGACAACAGGAAAGACTCCATCTCAGGTGCTCACTCAACTAACAACCTACAACCTCTTATTCCCCACATGCCTATCCCACCCAAAGAAGTGTGCCCCTTCTCTTCTTAATAGTCCCTCGACTGTCCCACTTCTTTTCCAGGGCTTCAGCAACAGGTCAAACCGGAAGTCTCAGAGCAATGTAGCTGCAGTTTAGCATCAACGGAAATCAATCCCCAACAATTCTCTCGCCCAGAGAATTGCTCACGAGCTTGACAACCCGCTTCTTCAATCCCGCTTCAAGCTAACCAGGTACACCAACCAAAAGGGATGGGGAAACAAGTTTCAAAAAGGTGGAATGGTTGTTTCAAGGATAACGGAATGTATGAGTGAAATGGTCATCGAGTCATTGACTGGATAACTGAGTGTGTTTTTGGAATCACTGTGAACTCTCTGTCAAAAATGATGGTCAGTCCGATGGTTCCCCCACTCTCTTTGTTTTTCATTCGTAAGGTCCTCCTCTCGAATAATCCCCCCTGAGCTAAGTTTCCCCATGATATGAATGCATGTCCCCAACTTGACACTTGTCATATCGGAAGTTACTTTTGTCCACTTGTCCCCAACTTTAGAACTTAGGATAAAATTATCCATACTTTATGTTCTGGAATATTAATATAATATTCCCTTGACTTTTGGCCCTCCCTTTCCCTAACTGGTGAAGTTCAGTCCCCCATCTCTTTTATTGTGGTCGGTCTGCACGCAATGATGTATTTTATATTAATCATGAGTCATGTGCAAAGTATGAGCATTGGCCCTTGACATCTAGGCGTTTCGGCCTAATACCAAAACATAAGCATTTCAGCTTATAATACCGACTCTCCAACCTATAAAGCATATTTTATATACAAAGGTTCGTTGACCTTAATATTGTGCGCATTTAGTTACTGCGCGTCATATCCTCTGTCTTTAGGGTTGCATGCACCTTAGTTACTGCGCGCAATATTCAGAAATGTGTACATTACATCCCTTTACTGCGCAGTATATGCACGCACCATGCCATGAAAGGTGTATTACAAAATGATGTCTAAACAACTCACTAGCTTAAATATACTTGGATTATATTTACATTTGGGTTTGACCGAGGGATATTACATCAATAATGTAATAGGTCTACATGGATCATGTCTAGGTCAGTTACCTTGGGATCGGTTCACTGGGAGAGTTCCTTTCACTGAGGGTTTTTTATCCTCAGGTTATCAATTGGGCTTTTCAGCCTTATTGATTTTCCTTGAGTTTTTCCCTCACACTTGCAATAATTCCTCTAAAGTGGTGAACGACGTTCCAGTGGGCTTATCTTTTAGTAACTATTGTTAGAAATCATTGTAAATGACCATGCAAGACATCTCAAAAAGTTTCGCGGAATTCCATTGAGTCTAGAGTAGTTTTTTTTTTAATTAATTAATTTTTAATTAAATTTCCCTAAGTTTGGAGGTTTAATTATTTAATTAATTGATTATTTTTGAGCAAAAATTGTAAAAACTAGGCCCTTGGACTTTTGATAGGATATTTGTGCTCAAAAGAAATGGAATAGCACCCCCTACATCCATGGACCAAGTTTCAACTCAGTCGGACAACTTTTGCTATGGGTTTGTCCATCCGGAGTATCGGTCAGTCAAAAACAACAATTTTAATTGCTAGAGTCCAAGCATGACAAAAATGTAAAATTGTAATATTGAGTTAAAAGGATGATAGAAGATGGAATAAAGTTAGAGAGAGGTTTCCTAGCCTAAACCTACCCATCCCAACCCCTCCTAACCTTTTCATCCCTCTCACCCTCTCACCTCACTCAAAAAATGACGCCCTCCTAAGGAAGTTACGCCCTCCTTGAGGATGGGACCTGGCACCTTGGGTTTTCCTTGGTTGATGGGCCTCCCTCTTGGGTAATATGCTCTCCCTCACCTCCCATGTCCCTCCTTAACTCATCTCCACCCCCTTTATTTGCATTTATTGCCTCCCTTTCTTCCCTTTCCTCCAAGTGGTGCGCCCTCCTTGAGGAGTTACACCCCACCCCGCCCCACTTGGAAAATTCCAAACTAATTTAAAAAAAATTATTTTTCTCTCTCCACTCCCATGGCACATATCCCATAGCCTCTCACTACCCTTTGCTTGATCCCAACATCTTTCACTCTCATCTACACCCTAGATCTATGATCTAAACCCTAGATGGTGCGCCCTAGCCTTGGGATCTCATCTTGTGCTTTGTGGTGGACACTTGGCATTGATCCAAGAGGGGTGAGTTTGTTTTTCCAAGTATAAATAGATCCCTTTCCTCACTCCCAACTCACCATATCTTGAGCTATTGTTATGCTACTTGATTTTCCATTCTCTCTCTCTCTCTCTCTTTTCTTGTTCCATCTTCCATTCTTTGGCTCTTAGGGTTTTGGAGCAAGTATTTCTCCAAGATCCATTTTCTTGAGTAATAATAAAGGAGAAGCTTTGGAGGAATTTTGAAGGAGCAACAAGTATTTTTGTTCTTTCAACACATGAGGTAAACTTGTTTTGATTTAATATGATGATGGCATAGGTAGATCTTAGGTAAAGTATTTTATTTGAGTAGATCTAACAAAGAATAGTCTTGTAGATCTATATATGTTGATTAGCTTGATAGAGTGCAAGTATTTCATCTTATTAGCTTAATCATCCATATTATCTATTGCATGCATGCCATTGTGTTAGATCTTGCAGGTTTGGCTTCAAGGGTTTCATTGGGAATGCCTCAAGGAAGAGTCCTCCCTTGAGACACATAAAATCCTCTCTTTCTCCATCTATTGCTCATTCTCTATATGCTCTCATTCCATGCATATTTTCAGCTAACTTAACATAGTTTAATGGTCACCAAAATATAATTTTTTCATAAAATTTCTTTAAGAAAAATTTTTGCCCTAAAAAGCAACAAGTTTTTCTTCACTTGTATTGTTGTGTGTAGCATTTCCAACAAGCATATCTTGCTGGTTTTTGCAGGTTTCAGATCTGGTTGAAGGGGTTTGACTACCCAAAAACGTCCACACAACACTCCAAGACCCTCCTACAAGTTGATAGCTATTTCTCAACCTCCTCTTTCAATTTTTAGGACTTCTTGTGCATAGATCTACTTGTTTTCTTGCTGATTTAGTAGCTCATTGGTTTGTGAGAAGGAGTGGTACGACCTCCTCCCATGTATGAGCCTTGGGTAGCTTAGGTTAAGTGTAGATCTTGTTTTTTTTTTTGAGTTTTTGAACACTTCTTGAGTTAGGACGTGGGGTTTGGTGGATGTTGGGCATCTCCCAAACCTAGGACGTGGGGTTAGTGGTTTGTCTTGTTGAACTTGCTTGCTTGTTTCTTAGGCTTGTCCTTCTTGCTCATCTTTCTCTCTCCTTTCAAGTTATTTATAAGTTAAACAAGTCTAATAATTGTCTACTTTTTGGGAGAGGAATACCCCAAATGGTAAGGCTAGAGTTTTAATACGTGTCGTTGATATTTTATGTTTTAGTGGATTAAAATGTTCTATATCTAGATCTCACACAAACTAATCCTTAGTTTAAGCCTATTGGACATAATCAACTTATTTAGATTTCTTGCATGCTTAAGCCATATCTAGATCTATCTCTTTCTTACATGCTTAAGTCTAACACCTTAAATGCTTAATGCTTCAATAGTTTAGTGAACGATTTTGCTTTACATGCTTTAACATCTTAAGGCCATTTGCCAACACACTTTTGAAGTTAATGCTTTTGGATAAGTTGATAGTGTAGGCATATGCTTAAATCTTTCTCTTTCTCTTCACATTTAATGCTTCGATCTCAATGCTCTTAACAAACATAAGATACGTGTGATAATCTTTCATCTCTTGTTGGCAAGTTGTCCTTGCCCTTGGTTTAAGTTTTCTTTCATAACAAGCTACATATGTTAATGATCTAGTGCATGGTGATAAATTAAATCTATATTTCAATTATTTTTCATTGCTTTACATGTGTTAATGCTCCTTATTTCCAAGCTTAAGCAACACACATGATAAGCTGAAGTGAGTTTCGGCCTTGGCAATAAATCACACTTTTAAGACACCTTAAAATCATCAAATTACTCTAAAATACACCTAAAAGTCTACCTAATTGATACATTAACTTAATAGACTTAATAAGATACCTTAGACCACCATCTTCACCATCTAAAACGGGGATTGAGGAGGGCAACAGAAGGTGATAGGCCGAGGACGGTCTCACGGCACAAAGGAGTGTCATTTCCGTAAAAACTCAATTCTTTGGGTTGATTGTGACAACTAGGGTGGGCCTCGTTGCTTCACTATCTTGAGCATCCAACAACCATTTGGCAATCGGGGGAGGAGGCTTTGGTGAAACACTTAATAAGGGTAATAAAAACTTTACAATCTTAAGAAACCCTTAACTTATTAAACAATCAAACCTTGGGCTTAATCATGTAATAATACTTGTGAGATCGGAAGAG
>CBVK0100154256.1:0-28909 GCA_900067695.1 Picea abies
GAGATCTCTATGCTAAAACATAAATTCCTCTCCCAAGATATGTGTCACTCTCTCTCTCCTTTGCCAATAACAAATCAGAACTTGTCTCTCAAACTGAGCAAGTGAGTTATGTCCAAGTGAGTTGCTAGCCTCCTTTATTTATACAAGTCTGGCACGTGTGAAGTGTCTCTTCACTAGCAGGGCCGACTTCTCCAACTAGGTGGGTAAACCCACCTTTATTATATTTTTGGGTCTCCTTATTAACTGTCGGGGCCGACTTCTTATTCTACCTATTATAATTGTCTGTTGACCAATCTGCAAAAGGGGATTTGGTCCTATTACAAATAACCAACATGATCAACCTATAATGGGGATTGATCCTATGAATAATATATCAATAATAATAATAATACTCTTTGCAGTTACAATATTTCAACAACCTGCATAATGGAGTACATCTCCTTGTCATAGGTGTTGGGTAGGTGTTATATTTTTTGCATGTGTGTGGGATGGTGCATCATATTTGACGACTACATCTGACGATCTAGGTTTAGCATTTTTCATTATTTTTAGTGGTTTTCTAAATTAATCTCAAATTAAGGGATTAGGGTTTTGGTAGCTGTGGAGTACCTAAAATATTGTGTACATATATATTGTATCAAGTGAATCGTGAAATTAATACAATGAAGAGTTGAGAGGTGTGACACCAAGGAAGGTTGGTTTTCTATCAGTTAAGGGTTTCCAAAGTAAATCTGTGTGTACTATGTGTATGAGTCATTGATTAATTTATGTTTTGCTAAAGACTATGTATGCATTGCTTTATTTCACAGGTTTTAAAGTGACATGTGGTATCAGAGCATATTTTTAGCTTCAGGAGCATGCCTTTGTTGCAGAGGGTTTGGCTCGGTGATCCAGATCTTTTACTTAGCTAGTTAATGGTTTTAATTACTTTAAAAAGACTGAAAACCAAGACATAATAAATACTTAAGGAGATTATGAGTAATAATGAGTAGCAAAAGAATGAAAGAAAACAAAAATATGTGATAATGGAGTTCACCCAATTTGGGCTACATCTTCGGGTCAACTTCCAATGGGAATGGCCTCTTTGATTAATGTTGTAAAATTGGCTAAATTACATCAAAACTTCAAGTTTTGAAGTTGACTCTCAATTCTACTGCTCACATCCTCACATGCTCATCACGAATAGTTTAGTCTCGAAAAATTGTGACATTTGACTGTAAACATTCCTATGTTCTAACAAAGTTCCCATAGGCTTCAATAACACCTTCCTGCCTTGGTCTCTGTGCCAAAACTGTACTGGCTCGGCCTGTGTGCCAAAAAAAACTATACTACAACAAAATAAAGACACTCGTCCCTTTTTGGTATCCCATATATAAAATAGTGAGATATTACATTTAGTTTTTTATAGAATTTTGTATGAAATAGTCTAGTATGTGCTTGAATGTCTATACATCAAAATTTATAAGAAAAACAAGAGACTTTTCGGGAAATATGATATATGAAATAAGATTTTTTTTAAATAGAAAAAACAAATATTTATTTAATAAAATATTAAATTTGAAATTTAAAAAATAATATTAATAAATTTTTACTTACCCAATACTAATATATTTATTATATTGGGGTGCACTTATTCAAGTTAACATGGTCAAATTTTAAGCATTCCTAGAAACCTTCTTAAGAAAACCGTAGCTTTGATTGTGCATGGTGGATGGTGATGGGAGGGGGATTGCACCACCTCTAGATGAAGAAGATTTGGCTTTCTATTTTATGGTAGCAGCCTCCGTAAAATCTTTGAAATCCCAACAATCAAAATTTGTCAAAAAAATGTCAAAAGTAATGCTCCCTCCTTTAACTTCTTGAAAGAAATCCCTTGCCCTAGATGAGAGGAGTTTGATTGGCCAATCCACATGTATCTTTCCCTCTCCGAAGACAATGGCCTTCTAGTTAGAAAAAAATTGGAAGTCATTAATCAAAGGCTCATTGAATCATTTCTTTTGTGGAAGAGGGTTTTTCACTTTTCTCTTCGAATGCGAGGACATACACATAATTTTTCGAAGCGATGCATACTTTTTGGGAGCAAGAAAAATGTATCTAAATGAATGGTCCCCATATTTCAATCCAAAAAATGACATACCCTATGTTGTCTTAGTCTAGGTTCGATTACCACATCTCCCTCTTCATTGTTGGAATGATGGTGCCCTAAGAATCATAGGTAACTCCATTGGTCACTACATAGACAAGGAATTGTTGATATTATGGTAGCCGCGGGAGGTATTTACCTCCACGTGTAAACCTAACGAGTATATAATATTCTGGGAAGTAAGAAGAAACCCTAATGAGTTGGCTAATAACCCTAGAAGACAAGTCAGCTCAAGAGGATAATTTGTATTAGGTTATTATCCTCCAAGAGAAGAAGTTGGCCAGAAGAAATATTATATACTAAGTAAATAGGAACCCAGAATGAGAAGTCGGCCTAGGCAGTTAGTCAGAAAAAGTGGTTCTCCTATATATATCTCCACATATGAGCAGATAAGCATGCATTTTGGTAAATCTTCTATCCAAGATGAAAGAGTTTGCGTACTCAATATGGATCTCATGGAGATGACTTCCTTATTGAAAAAGGAAGAGATGAATCCTAGGTTGGGAGGGAGAACTGATGTGTTATTGATTTATGGACAGTCATTTTTCAGTTCGAAAAATGGTCCAGGATGAGCAGTTCCTTTCCAGTTCAGAAAGTGGTTTGAGATTTCTGACGAACAAGCATTTTCCAGTTCGAAAAATGGTCCAGATCGAATGGTCATTTTCGTAATGAAAAAGGTTCGATGGATTGCTAATGTACCATAGACAATGATTTCCCACTATGGTTAACATGGGGAATGGTCTAGGACAGTCTCTCTTCTTGAGGGTTACTCAAGAAGACTGGCCTGCCTCACTAGACAACAATTTCCCTTTATGGTTAACATGGGGAATGGTCTATTTTGGAGGTTGGTGTAGGACAGTCATTTCCTTTAGAAATGGTCTGGACAGTCATTCCTTAAGGAAGATTCATTATCTCCAAGTTGCAATTTGTTTAGTGTTCGATGAATGGCCCAGGGTGGGGAATGGTCTAGGTTCAACAATCAGGGACAGATATTCCTTAGGGTAGACTCATTCTCTACAAGTTACACTTTGTCTAGTGTCAGAGGAATGGCCCAGGGTGGAGAATGGTCCAGGCTCATAAATCAGGACAATTATTCTTTCTTGCTTCATAAGAATAGTGCAGATAGCTCATCATTGATGCTTGACCTTATGAGGGTAGATTCTCTTCCAAGATCTCACAGATGTGAGTGGAAGAATGGCCCAGAGGATTCAGTTTGCATCATATCATTGTCTCTGTACAGATTGATATCAGATGATTGTTATGAAGACTGTATGTCTCTAGACAATAGATGAATACTACTGTGGTGGATGTGTTCCACCATTTTTTACTATACATCACTGATCAAGTACCTGTGTGCTACTTGGTGTGGTAGTGTACCACTGAATTGTAGTTGTGTACTACTATGGATAGACACAATTGTGTTCTATTGAATGATATTGTTCTGAAGAATATCAACAGTGTTGAAAATGATTATCAGCTAGATGGATGATCAATGGATAGATATTTCCTAGATGGAAAATGGTTTAGGACATTTATTCTTCTAGGACATATGTCTAGATTAGAAGAATGGCTCTTGTGTCACTCTATGGTGTGAGTGACTTATCCAACATCATGTCTAATTACTCAGATGGAGTATGGTTTCAAGAGATGATGCAACTAATGACACTGATGGTGATGATGGTGCTCATGATATAGTCATGAGATAGTCTATAAAACTATGTTGATGCTACCGGGTGAATGGTATGTTTGTGTGCAAGACCATTACCTGTAATACCTCCCTAGCTAGGAGGGAGTGTTGATATTATGGTATCCACGGGAGGTATTTACCTGCATGTGTAAACCTAAAAAGAATAGAATATTCTGGGAAGAAATAAGAAACCCTAATGAGTTGGCTAATAACCCCAAAAGACAAGTCTACTCAAGAGGATAATCCGTATTAGGTTATTAGCCTCCAAGAGAAGAAGTTGGCCAAAAGAAATATTATATACTAAGTAAATAGGCACCCAAAATGAGAAGTCGACCCAGGAAGTTAGCCAGAATTAGTATGAATATAGAAGTCCAATCTTCATTATGGCAGACATTCTTAGAATTGCAGAGCAGCACTTGTGCACACTTCAGTTGCCTAGATTGTGCGCAAGTTTGGAGGAGAGCTTCTGTTGCAGTTGTTGCAGTTAGCAGATTTCAGTTTTGGCTTGTACTATCTCTTGATTATGGTTTGGGCTATCTGATCATCTCTTGTTTGGTGTGTTATCCTTGGGTAAAGGTGTGCTACCCTTTGTTTGGATATCTATCCTAGGGTTTCCTTCCAAAGTGATTCTCTGTCAAATTTAAGGTGCTTGGAGGGTGGCTTTGGCCTATGGTTGGGTGACAATAGTGATATTGTCGATGGTAAAATGTGCAAATCCATTATATTATAACATTAATAACCTAAGGAGAACCTCTTTTCTTGCACTATAATGTGTGTTGAGGTGGATTTAGAGAAAGGAATACCAGAGGTTGTTCTAATAACCCTAGATAATTGGAAACACATTCAATAACTGGACTATGAGAAGTTTCCCTTCAAGTGTAATATTTGTAATGAATATGATCATTTATCAAGAAATGGAAAAAAGGAGGAGGTGGATCCTTCCAAAAATGGGCATGAGGAACAATGGAAAATTGTCTCAAGAAAAATGGGCACCTCGGGAAATAAAAATAAACCCTCATCTACGGGTCCTTCTAGAGGCGCAGGTCCTTCAATCACCTCACAAAAATCACCTTCAAAAAATATAGGAATCTCACGTAGGAAGGAAATAATAACTTTGACCAATAGATATCAATCCTTGTCTCAAAATGAATATGTCATAGAGGAAGAAATTTTGTTTCCTACCAGTGATAAGGTGCCAACAGGAGAGAAACCTTTAGTACAAACTCTCCCCAATTCAAATCTGATTTCCAATGCCATGCTCTCATAGCAACATGAAGAATATGTGGAACTCTCTAAGAATCCCTTGGTGAATCCTCTCGACCTACAACCTAAGGACCTAGACTCCTTCAAAGATACAAATTTTTCCTTTGTTGATTCCAAATACAATTCAGAATCATAAATTTTAGGAGATGAAGGCCAAGATGATCGTGCCTATGAAGAAAATATACCAAGAAAATATGGGAGGCATTCCTGTAAGGTTTTCTAGGAAGAATAGGTGAAAAAATACATTCTTTTGGGATGGCAAAAAACCCTTACAAATATGATGGGAGGCGGATCCAAAAGTATCAAAAATCATTATGGAAATGTGATGAGGAGAGGAGGTTCCCAATCAAACACTCTGAAATAATGATCGTGGTATCCTGAAATTGTAGGGGAATAGGCATCCCCCAAAAACCCTGGTTGTCAAAGATATTTTAAAGAAATAAAATCCCAATATTCCCCTCATCCAGGAGATTAAAATGTTAGAATAGGAAGTATCAAAGATAGAAAGAATACTTTTCTACACACGAAAAATTATAGTTGTAGATGCTCAAGGTGCCTCTGGAGGGTTGTGTACTATTTGGAGTGAGCATGAGGTAAGATTAGAACATCACATTAAAAATCACCATTGGATTTTAACTAAAATTTTTCATTTGTTGAGAAACAATTTGTGCACTGTTATAAATGTCTACATGCCCTTAACCCCCAGTGAAAAGATAAAATGATGGAGGTCACTAGAAAACTTGAAAAACACATGAATCATTGAGAAATGTATCCTTGTTGGTGACCTAAATATTATAATATCCATCTATGAAAAGAGGGGAGGGAGTTTTGGGCGAGACCCCTTCTGGTCCAACCTTGAGGAGATCATTATAGACAAGGACCTTCTGGACATTCCTCCCCTTCGTGGCTATTTTACTTTGTCTAATATGTGGGCATGGCTAGGTCACAACATTGCAAGGTTAGATCATTTCATTGTTCACAACAGTTACATCTACTAAAATTCCTCAATCAAGTATTACATTCTCCCTTCCCTCATCTCTGACCATAATCCAATCACTCTTCATCTTCAACCCTTAGCAAACCTTGGCCCTCTTCCTTTTTTTTTAACCCTTTATGGATTCAACATCAAGAGGTCATGGACCTGATTGTAGCTACCTGGAATACTTGGGTTGTAGGAACGCCTGTCTATATTTGGGAGAAAATTTTCTCCATGTTCAAACTCGGACTAAGACAATGGGAAAAACTCTCCTTCATCCCCCTTTCCACTGAAAAGGTGAAAAGAAAAAACAAACTTGAAGAGCTACAAATAAACCTTGGGTACAGTGAAATCACTGCCCAAAATTAGAAAGAGGAATTTATCCTTCAATGAAGTTATCAAAATGTCTTGAGAAGGGAAGATGAGCTATGGTGCCTCAAATCAAGTAATTTTTGTCTTCAATCCGGGGATAAAAATACCAAATACTTCAACAATCAAGCCAAACATTGACAATTTCGAAACAATGTGTTTGAAATCTCTTTGGAGGATGAAACCATTGTGACTGACTTTGCTGAAATAAAATATTCTACCAAATCTTATTAGCAAGAGTTGTACAACCAAAAATAAGATCTCAACCCATCTAGCATCAATGATATGCTTGATAACACTCCTATCAAAATCTCTAATAAAGACAATTTTGATCTTAACAAACCCATTTATGAAGCTGAAATCCTCCTATCGTTTTGAGTCTTAGTTCAAACAAAGCCACTAGACTAGACGATTTCTCCATTTCCTTCTATCAATTTTTCTAGAGGTTAATTAAAAATGACCTCAAAATAATGATAAACTACTCCCACCAATCCTTGAGTATGGGAAGCAGCACCAATACATATTTCCTCACCTAAACCCCCAAATATTCCAACCCTTCTCCTTTTCCTAATTTAAGCCCATATCTTTGTGTAACTCCTCGTACAAAATTCTAACCAAGATCATGGCCAATTGTCTCAAGAAAGTTCTACCCAAAATCATCTCTCCCAATCAATCAAGGTAGATTTATGCAAGAAAGACATATTGTTGACAACATCATGTTATTTCAGGAAGCCATCAACTCCAATGTTCAATCCAAAGGAAAATGAATGGTTATCAAACTAGACATGGCTAATGGTTTCGATCATGTATGCCATAGTTTTCTTTTTCAGGTGATTGATAGGTTTGGCTTCAGCTCCTCCTTTATCCAGTGGGTTGTTTCTTTTATTGGGAATCCTTGGATACATCCTCAAGTAAATGGCAGACTAGCAGGTTGTTTTCAAGCCATCAAAGGTCTCTGTTAAGGCTACCTGCTCTCTCCCCTCATTTTCATCATTGTTGTTGAATATTTAACAAGGAAACTTGAACGTGGGAGAGAGATCGGGAACCTTCCAAGGTTGCAAATCTCAAGGGGCATCAAGAATATGAATCATTCACATTTATCTGATGACACTTTATATATTGGGGGAGCTTCTACCATTATTTATTCTTGTTTAAAATCTTTGTTGGATTGCTTTATCAATGCCTCTGGTGGAGTGGTGAATCAAAGGAAAAGTCAAGTTTTCAGGTGGCATACTTTTCCAAGAATCATTCATTCCATAGCCCATATTTTCCATTTCCCACTTGCTGAAAATTGGACCTCCTTCAGATATTTAGGCATACCTATCATTCTCAAGTATTCTTACATAGATCTGGCAACAAATTATGGATAAAATCAACAAGAATTTAACACAATGACAATCCCAGTGGTTAAACTAAACAGGGAGGAAAATTCTTATAAAATTAGTTTTGTCGGCTCTCGCTCTTTATCAGTGTTATGCTTTATTTTCCCCCAAATGTATAGCAAGACAATTATCCATGAAAATAAGTTCCTTTCTATGGTAGGGGGAAATCAAATCATAAAAAAATTCACGTAGTCAACTAGAATCAAGTTACAAACAACAGATCTCATGGTGTCCTAGGTATTAGAGAACCTAAGTTAATGAATTTAGCTATGGGAGCCAAGTTGTTATGGAGATTGGGTGCTGAAAAAAAGGCACGGTGGAAGAAATCCCTATGGAAAAAATATTTTATAGGCTCTCATGCAAGATGATTAGATTATCCCCCCAAAACTACTTATGGTTCATCTATATTCAAACTCTTGCTGGAAACTATGTCGATTATCAATAATAACTTGAATTGGATCCCAGGTAATGATAGGAGAATAAGTATTTGGGATGAAAAAATTCTTGAAAATGATTCCCACGTTTTGCGTGCCTCTCTTATCCATCTTCATGTTCGGCTGGAAGAGCAAGGAATTCTCACTCTCTCTCATTTATCTCAATTGTCTGTCGATGGTGCTTGGTTTCTATGGAAAGACCATCTGGCATAGTGATGGTATCCCAAACATTAACCATTTTTGTTGGTTGTTGGTTCATCGAAAATTCCTAACAACAGATAATCTTAAAAAATGAGGAATATGTGGGCCCTCCCTTTGTGTGTTTTTTCGGAATGTAGAGGAGTCTCTACAACACCTCTTTATTGAGTGTTGATTTGTAAAAGAAACCTAGAACCATGATATGGGGGTTTTAAATAAGTGGATCAAAGTGTTTCTTTGTAAAAGAAACTTGGAACCATGCATTGGGGGTTTTAATTTAGTGGATCAGATGGCCATCGTCTTGTTCTAACTTCTTTATTCAATGGAGAAGCCATTATGTTGGGAACTTCAAGAACAAACCTTTTTCAAAATATTATGGGATGGCCTCCCAAAATATATATGTTGGAGCATCTTGATTTCTCCCAATAAAAATATTTCCAATGATGAGTCTCAAAACTCAAGACATGCAGCCAATAAAGCTTGCACTCTCCTCTCAAAATATATGAAAAATTGAATACAATGGAAAGAGAAAAATTGTGATACCATTGAAGAGGGATGGTTGAATATTTTTAAATCAAGAAGCAATCATATCTCCCCCACTCACTTTCCCATGTTGAATCAAAATTGTCTCTTAAGAATGGACATACATGATTTCAAGAAGTGGATTTCCCATCAGGTTGATAACATTTTATTTTTTGATGGTGTGTCAAGGAATAACCAAAGGGAGGCAGGTGCAGGAGTGACCTACAAACCTGGAGGTCAACCTTAATCAAATTTTCTCGGGGTCTGGGATCTGTTTCCAATAATGAAGTAGAGGCCCTAGATCTCTACACAATGGTTCATTTAGCTCACACTAAGGGTATTCAAAATCATAGAGGGTATTCAAAATCTCATTGTTTATGGAGACTCCTTATTGATTATAAGAACACTGGTCAAAGGATCAACAATTGGAGGAATTTGTTTCACGGGAGATGTTCTGATACCTTGAAATCCTTAAAAGGTTTCCCAAATACTCCACTTTTCATGTTAAATGGGAATTTATTGATGGCGTTGATTGCCTTGCAAAAAATGGTTCCAGATTGGCTAGAGGAACTTTAGTGATCAATGGAATAAGTATTTTTACCCACACACCCTAAGTTTTTAATGGAATTATTAATGAGTCTGGATGGAGGGTGGAGTATATTCCTCATCGATCCACCCCTCACACGTTTGATCAATCATTTGAATAAATCTGATTCTTCCATTTGTGTGTGTGAAGTGATATACAAAAGGACTAGGTCTACTTTGTGAATTCACTCTTGTTTTCATCAAGGATTCGAACCTAAGCTAAGGGTTTTTCAGGCTGCAGGTTTGTTCTGTCGTTGCACTCAAGATTTCTTGGGACATAGGTATCACAATCTATCTGATATTTCTAATTTCAGATCTTCCAATGTCTGCTTAATTTTCATTTGAAATTGGACAAGGCCCTAATCTTTCAGTTTTCAATATATTTGTCTAATTGATTTTGAAGGGGAAAACGTATCTTTAGCTGCCAATGAATGATTTAGTCCCCCTACAAATCTCATTCACTGTTATTGTAATTTATTAGGGTTGGTTGTTGTTTGTATTTATCATCTGGAATTGAAAAGATTCAGTCTCCACCTTCAGGTCTGGGTGTTAAATTACAACCACAGTGTTTTCACCCTTGAATTTGAACTTCTGTTTCAATTTCTTCTCGAGTTCTAGCACTTAGCTGAGATTTTGTTTCCTTGTTTCAATGTATGGGGTAACACTTGTTGGATTTACTTCAAACACACCTATGGTTTTTTTTTCCTAAGTTTTTTCCTTGTTTATTAGTCATAATTAGTCATTATCTAGTCTCCTACATTTTAGGTGAGAATATTCCACCTGGAGAATATTCTCTTTCAATTGACACTTCAGTTTGAGTAGTTGAGTTGAGTTTAGATGCTACATTGGTTTTGTCACCATGAAACATTGGGATCATCACCATGATAATGAGAAATTGCCTTGGGATCACCACCATATTCGCGTATTAACCCTCATTCACTGATCTACTCCTCACTACTCTTTGTTCATTCAGTTAACTCAAGACTAGTTGACTAGTTAACTCATCAAGGTGGCAGTTCACTCTCGTAAGTGCCTGAGAGACTAGACTAGGTGGTAGTTCACTCTCTTAACTATTGGTGTGTGTCCAGATCACTCTATACCACCACTATGGTGCATTGGTTCTCCTCCAGTGTGCACTCATTGAGTTATACATAGTATATCATGTGTAAATTATTCATTATTCATTATGGTTAATGAGAATTCTTCTATTCTTTCTCTCCTTCTTCTTCTTTCTAAAATTCTCTCTGCAAATGTGTGTAGTATTTTCTATATAGATCTATTCTATGCAGGTTCAACACATTTATATGGTATTAGAGCCGACAGACTACTAAGCAAAATCGTTCAACAAAGAGAGGTTTGTTCTCATTTTTGTTGATGATTTCTCACATTTTACATGGATCTACTTTCTCAAGAAAAAATATGAGGTCTTTCAACACCTCAAAGATTTCAAAGCCATGTTTCAGACACAGTCCAGAAAAAATATCAAAGTCCTCTAAACTGATAATGGGGGAGATTATGTAAATCATGAGATCCATAATCTTTTCCATGAGGAAGGGATTCAATTGCAGCACACATCTCCCTATACTCTGCAGCAAAACAAAGTTGTTGAGTGGAAAAACAAATCTATAAAGGAGATGGCATCTTGCATGCTGCATGAAATGTCACTACCACATAGACTATAGGTTGAAGCACTTAATTGTGAAACATACATCCAAAACATATATCCCCATAGATATGTCAAGGACAAGAACCCTACGAGAAATGGAGTAGCCTCAAACTGGAAGTGACCCACTTTTGCATTTTCAGTTCATGTGCATGGGCCCAGATTCCCTATGAAAAGAGGAAGGCTCGTCATCCATAGAGCACTAAGTGTAAATTTTTTGGATACCCCGATGGTGTGAATGGATATAGACTTATTGATATTTCCTTGGATCGACTCATCATTGTTACAGGTGAATCCCCCTGCGAACAAGTGGATTCCCTCTTGGTATCTAGACCCCTAAAACCAAGACAAAAAGGGTGCTATCATTGGTCACTAACATCCTTTTAGATATAATTAAGCTAATGTATGAAGAGGAAGAAGAAAAGTGTACCTTTTTAATGGCAGTTGTCCTCGCACAGTCCAAGTTGAGCTTCAATCCTAAGCTCCTCAATAAGTCCCGTAGAACAAACAAAGATACAATGAACTCCCTATTCTACTAAGATTAGCTCAAAAATAGATCTATATACTAGAGACAAGTTCATGTGGAACAAACACAAACTTGAAAGAAACAGGCCAGGCATACATGTATATTAATGAGAACAAATGAAGAGTACTTACAGACCTTTGATGAAGGTGCAACAACTTCTTCTAGCTCTCTTTGTCCAACTTTTTCTCAAGTAATCCACACTGATTGTTCTCCAATCTCCTACCTTCTTATGAGATCATAAGTTAGGTATAATTCTCAATCTCCATATATTTCATGTACCTTTTCACCATGTGAAGGCCTCCTTGTATAGGCTTTGAGAGGTCCAACCACTTGAGATATCCTTGGGATAAGTTGAGGATTCTTCTCCTTCAGTTGTGGATCTTCCCTAAGATCATGCCTTGACCTCTGATTTGAATCCAACCACCTTCATAGATTGAGGGGATTCTTCCCTCATTTATCTCAACAAACCAAATTTCCCTTAGGAAGAGTAGCGTTCCCCCAAAATGGGGCATAGAGCATTGCAACGCTCCCTCCATGGAGGTCAGGGAGCACTGGCGCTCCTTTAAAGTGCATAGGGTAGTGTTGCCTTCCAAAAATCATTTTTAAGAGGCTTGCTCCATGAAAAAAGACTTGTACTCCTTATCAACTGATTTCTCCTCTTCAAAACTAGTCTTTGAGGTGTCATAAGTGTTCTTATGATGTCGTTAGAGAGATGACATAGGCAAGATAACAGTATGATGTTTGCAACACTTATGAAACTTGTGACCAATATGCGAAACTTGCAACATTTGTAACGAAAACACTAGCCATCATTGTAACGAGTGATTTTGATGTGTAACAGATTGCCCCCCAAAGTGCGAAGTCAGAAGATGATGATGATTGAAGTACTTTGTAGACATTTTCGAGCAAGGTTATGTACTTAGAGAAGATGGAAGAAGATGCACACAACCATCAAACAAATATTATGACATGTTTCAAACCCAAGGCAGAAATACCTATGCTTGAGTGATAAAGACTTTTTAAGGTATGGATGCCATAGAATACATTGCAGATCCATAATTATATTGAAAAAAATGTATAGCCAGTGAAGATACAATTTGGATCTATACTTCTATGACCTGAACTGATCGTAACCACGAGGAATACATAGTAGATCTATGAGATGACAAGACATAGCCACGACCAATGCAAAGTGGATCTATGTTACAGTATATGTGTCAATGTTCAAAGACATTTCGTCGCAACCTAGGCGAAGTTCATATAAGATTGATGACTCAACCCAGGGTCTTCTTACCGATCCCTATGTAGTATGAATCTAACCATGTGAATAGATGTCCTGATGTCGAACATGGAAAAAACCACTTGATTACCAGTTAATGAGGTAAATTGTTAACAAGCGTGGGGGAGATCACCATTGATGTCAATGATTCCCAAGGTACTCTAGTACATTCCAACGAATGTGAATGGATGAGATGAAGTTGAACATCCATGGAATTATCCGATCAGGGGTCAATGATGTAAACCCTCTTTGGGAAGTGAGGAGGCCTACCATTGAGGCATGCAGGTCCCAAGGTACTAACTGGTTCCTAAGTCTAGTTCCTAGATAATGTGTTGATGTCGATAGGAATAGACTTATCGAAGGAGGGCCTTGATCTATCCCCCACCAATGACTTGAAACTGAAACAGAGATGTAATTGGTGGATCAAATGAACATGGACTGACATAGGTATTGAAATAGGAATTTGTGATGGTTGACTCTTGAGGCAGATACTTCCCTTGAACACTGAGGCATAACAACAAAAACTTGACATGGACCAAAACTTGATAATGCAGTGGATACTGTGACTTTCATCGGTTGACCCAAAGGAGTGAATAAACTCAAAGGATTGGTTTAGTGTAGAGGTTTAGCATATTGAAATGCATGCAAAGATAAAATTTCGTGTTCAAGGGCGACTATAAGGATTACTAGTAATGTTCTAAAAAATTGATTGGCTTACTTCTTTCAATTTCCCCCCCATCCAGATAGATGAGTACCTGTTTTTGGTTTAACAAACTCAAGGAGGGTAACACATGATCGATATAACTCACCTTCGGTAAGTTCTTCTTCTTTTGTTTAAAAAACTGGAAGAAGTAAGGGTTCGATTCCATATGGGCCCTTCAATGTATGATTGTTTAACGAGTCCAGAGAAGGTAAACTTAGTTGTTTTTCATATTTAGAGAGTCTAAAAATGGCTTAAAGACAACTCCAATGTGGTCCTTTTTCATAATATTAGTCTCGTGAATCCGAAAAATAGATAAATTATCACTCGAAAGACATCCTTTCAAACCTTTAACAAGTGGGAAAGGAAGAAAGATCACTCGACAATATTTTCATATTTAGAGAGTCTGAAAAGAGCTTAAAGATGACTCCAAGGGGTTCCTTTTTCATGCATCCATGCGGGTCCAAAAAAGAGATAAAAATTTACCTGACGCGTTCTTATGTTTTTGAGCTTAAGAACGAACGAAGACTATGCTCATGAATGTGACAAGATGAAAAAATGAACAAAACCGCTTCAAAACCTGCAAATCGTCTCAAAACTGCATTCCAGGGGATTAAGAAGGCCTCCAAATATTTCTTAAGAACCCAAAAATAACTATATCTTATGTAAAAATGAAATGTATAATAGTAAAAAGGGGTGAAAATGTCATTTACCATTTCATTTGTGCAAAGATTTGTAGTAATGGAGAATTTATGCTTTGGAGGTGAATCTTGCATTGTTCGGTGTCAGAGCTATGGTCAACTATTTTCCTCATTGTTTGGACTAGGTTGGTGCTCTTCTTCCTTTCTTTCATTTGCATAGTTCAAATTTTGTGTTTAGGAAATAGTGAAATGTAAAAAATGATGCCCTGGGTTGGCCCAAGCACCCAAAATGATTTGGCACCCCTCTAAGATGAGTGGGGAGGTGCTGCACATTTTGGAAAGCACCCATGCAAGCTATGGAAGGGTGTGCCAACACTCTGTTGTAGTGGTGTAGAGGGCGCTACCCAAAACACAAGAAAAATGATCAAATATTGCCAGTGTCCTCTCAAAACAAGGAGGGAAGCGTTGGCAATGATTTAGAGTGCTCTGGTGGCTACATTTAGGGTGCGTTGGTGCCCTGATGTGCATGTAAAGGGTGTGTTGGCCTCTTAAAGAGAAAAAAAATATTTTTTAAGTTTTCCAATTACCAAAATTTGCCAAAAACGTGATTAATGAATTTTATTGTTGATGATCGCAGGTCATTTTGGAAATAATCATGCTTGAGTGGAAAGAAAGAGAGCACGATCTCAATGATGTGGATATCTTAGAAAGTCCCTAATTGAGAGATGCATTGAGGAATTGGGGTCTCCTCAAGTTCTTCAAAATTAAAAAAATGAAGAAAGAAATTCTTCTTGAATATATGATCGGGCTATGGAACGTTGCAGAACAAGGGTTCCAAATTGGAATGCAACTTATTACCATCGAATTGGAATACATATACTTCATAACTGTTCTTTCAAAAAGAGGGGTTCCCATATTTTTATCCATACATAGGGCACTTCCTGCGCCCGTGGATGAGTATCTGGCAAACCATTGTGTCCCAAGAGCAAGACAAGTGGGAGGAAAAATTGCGATTAAAGATATCAGGGATCTGTCTCTTCGATCTATCCTATTTTCCATTATGATTGTAGTGGGAAGTACCAGCTTAAACCTAGTTTCAAGATCACAGTTGGCCTATGGTTTACAGTGTCTAGAGCCAACACTGTTCAACTAGAGTGCAGGGTTTCTTCATAATGTGAAGGAACAAATTACAAGATGCAAAGCAGGGAAATAGAAGAAGTTTGGATATGGTTCATTCTTGGTTTCATTATTCTTAGAACTCATTCCTCAGATGCAACCTCAAATTGCATTAGCAGTATGACCAGTGGGAGAACCACATATGGAGCAGTGGACTAGCCTGTCTCTGAGACTAGGCTCAGAGTCAGAGTTCAAATTCACCGGTGATTTCTTCACTTGGTTGAGATGCCAATTGATCATGATAGAAGACTTTCCATATGCCAAAGTGGATTTCCGAGGAAGCATGGACTTGGTTCTTCTAGTCGGAGAGGATTGGGATGCGTCAGGTGAGAAACCAAAAAATTATATTGTCAAGTGTTTTTTGATTTTTAAAAACATTATATTATTTTTTTTGGGTACATAGAAGAGTCTTTAACAGATGTATCATTTCATTATGCAGATAGGGGAGAAACACGTCCCACAGATATGTCAGCATTGGGGTGTCACGAAGATGCTCAGATTGTAGTAGATTAGGGGGTAGTAGCAGGAGGGATTCAAGAGGTTGAAATAAACCTCCAAGGCCTTATGATAGGTATCCCTCCTCTCAAGAGGTGGGAAGTGCCACTACATCTATAGAGACACACTATGGTAGTGTCTGAGAGTCTTAACTCTCTACTGAGGTGAGTATCCCGTGTAACGATATGTTACTCAGAGCATAATGTAATGCAAGAAGTTTGGAGGTCTTCCTAGCGATTGTATAGTATGTGTGACAATTCTTATGGGTGTGAGGACCCAAATTTTGCCTATATATGTACCATTTTGATGTAATCAAACATTTTCAATTATGTCGTATATATATAGATTTCCGAGTTTTTACAGTGCCAAATGATTTTCAAATAACGATGTCTTTTATGTGATGCATTTTAATTTACATGATGTATGGTTTGATTTATTTCCTTTATGAAAAAATCATCTATGTGTGAGCTACCTATCATGATGTAATTAGCTAATGAATTCGAAATGTGTTGAGTTCTCTTGGTATGTGTCTATATTCGATAAAATAAAACATTCATTCAAGACGACGAACTCGTAGATGGAGACGTAGTAAGATAGGATTGTGAATAGCATAGACTCGTTGAGCTGACATAATACGAGTTGAGAGTCCAGGTTGGTGATCATATGAGAGACACCTAGGGAAAAAGCCTCAGTTAAGAGTCCAATGACAACATGATATTATGCCATGTTATTAGTTGTCGACCCTAAGAAAATACCTCATGAACTCACCAACTTGTTAGCGTGGTAAATGACCCAAGTTGCAGAAGCAATATTTTGAGTGTGTCAGCTAGCGCCATCTACAAACTGGACAAAGATAGGAAAGGAAGATGTCATATGCACACGCAAACACAAGACACAGTATAAGTGGCTAAGGGAAAAACTCATGCACGCAAAAGAAAAAGACACACCAAAATAAAAATACAATAGTTTACAAAGCACGTATGCTAGATATCCTAGGCATAGTACTTCTTAAGGTAAAGCCCATTCCAAGGCTCACCCAGGGAAACTCCATCCTAGTCCACTAGCTCATAGGTGCCTCTATGTAGAACATGTTTCAAAATTTAAGGACCATTCCATAGAGGTTCTAAATTCCATGTCCCTAACTTGTCATGAGCCCGGTCATAAATGAGGACTAGGTCTCCTTCTGCAAAAGTGCGAGGATGGAAGGACTTGTCGTATTGATTTTTAATTTTCTTTTGATATGTCTCATTGACAAGAGAAGCATCACGACACATTTTTTCCAGCCTAGTCAAATGTAAAAAAATGTTCTTCTTTAGCAGAAGTGTCGGGCAAGAGTTCTACTTGAGTTTTAGCAAAGGAATTTCGCACTCGATTGGTAAAACAACTTCAATTCCATATACTAGCTAGAAGGGGGTGAATCCAGTAGCAGTTTTTACTGAGGTTTGATAATCCCAGAGAGTGGAGAAGAGTTGTAAATGCCAAGATGTCTTGTTTTCCCCAAACATCCATTGGATCATAGTTTTGAGAACCCTGTTGATAGCTTCAACTTGTCTATTAGCTTGAGGATAATATGGGGATGAGTTCTCATGGAGAAAACCCAACTTGGTATGTAACTCACTCATCATATGGTTTTGAAAATGTGAACCATGATCAGTGACACTGGCTTGTGGAACACCAAAGCGAGTGATGATGTGATTAAAAAATAAAAGGGCTTCAGTATGGCCATCATTCAGAAAGGTAGGCATAGCCTCAGCCCATTTTTTAAAGTAATCGACGACGACGATTATATAACCATGCCCCCCGACTGAGGTAGGCTTACATTTCATGAAATCAATGCCCCATTTGGAAAAGGAGCCAATGGAAATAATCAGATGCAGCGAAGCAGGGTGGGTGCATGCCTTGTTTTGAAAAACTTGGCAGGGTGGGCACTTTTTGACGGCCTCAATACAATCTTTAAATATGGAGGGAGAAAAGTAACCAGCATGTAAAATTTTCTGGGTTGTAGCCATCCCAGAAAGGTGACCGTCACAAGCTCTAAGGGGATAGTGATTGAGGATTCCTTTAGCCTCATCATGATTCATACATTATCACAGGATAGTGTCAATGCCATGGCGATATAAAGTGTCACCGATAATAAGGTAATGACGAGAAGGGCGGAGGATATGACGATGTTCTTCACAAGAGATATTAGTCTAAAAACGTTGGGTTTGGAGATAGAGGATGATATCTCCATATCAAGGATCGAAAATGCTAATGAGGAATAGACATTCATCAGGAAGAGAATATATAGGCTTAGTGTCTTCATCAACATGGTGAAAATCACAAATGAGTTGCGCAAACACAAAGGACTGTTTAGATTTGGACTTAACAAATTCAAGATCGAATTCTTGAAGGATGACGATCCATTTAGAGCATTTTCCCCCAAGCACTTGACGTGTTAGAATATGATACATGGGTTTGGAGTCCACAATAACTGTAGTGGTGTGTAACAAAATATAGTGACTAAATCTATGGACAACAATGATGGCTGCTAGAGCCAACTTCTCAACATGTGAATAACAGAGTTTGGGTCCAAATAGACTCTTGCTCGAATAATAAATCAAATGTTCTTCACAGTGGAGTCACCAATTTCTATTACAAGTGAATCCCCCTTGTGGACAAGTGGATTCCCTCTTGGTATCTAGACCCCTAAAACCAATACAGAAAGGGTGCTATCATTGGTCACTGACGTCCTTTTATATCTAATTAAGCTAATGTGTGAAGAGGAAGAAGAAAAGTGTACCTTTATAATGGTGTTTTTCCTCACACAGTCCAAGTTGAGCTTCGATCCTAAGATCCTCAATAAGTCCTGTGGAATAAACAAAGATACAACAAACTTCCTATTCTACTAAGATTAGCTCAAAAACAGATCTATCTACTAGAGACAAGTTCATGTGGAATAAACACAAACTTGAAAGAAATAGACCAAGCATACATGTATATTAATGAGAACAAATGAAGAGTACTTACAAACCTTTGTCGAAGGTGCAATAGCTTTTTCCAGTTCTCTTTGTCCAACCATTGCTCAAGTAATCCACACTGATTGTTCTCCAATATTCTACCTTGTTATGAGATCATAAGTTAGGTATAATTCTCAATCTCCATATATTTCATGTACATTTTCACCATGAGGAGGCCTCCTTATATAGGCTTTGAGAGTTCCAACCACTTGACATATCCTTGGGATAAGTTGAGGATTCTTCTCCTTCAGTTGTGGATCTTCCCTAAGATCATGCCTTGACCTCTAATTCGAATCCAACCACCTTCATATATTGAGGGTATTCTTCCCTCATTTATCTCAACAAACCAAATTTCGCTTAGGAAGAGTAGTGCTCCCCCAAAATGGGGCACAAAGTGTTGCAATGCTCCCCCCAAGGAGGTCAGGGAGTGTTGGCGCTCCTTGAAAGTGCATAGGGGAGTGCTACCTTCCAAAAATATTTTTTAAGAGGCTTGCTCCATGACAAAAGACTTGTACTCCTTATCAACTGATTTCTCCTCTTCAAAACTAGTCTTTGAGGTGCCATAAGTGTCATTATGATATCATTAGAGAGACGACATAGGCAAGATAAAAGTATTATGTTTGCAACACTTGTTGCATTTGTAATGATGACACTAGCCATCATTGCAATGAGTTATTTTTATGTGTAACAATCATTGAGCGTAGTGTCCAATTCGAGGAAAGTGTCTCGCATGTACCTCAACAACTGCATGCAAACACCTTCATTCTTCCACCCGTCTGAGATGATGAGTATGCACATGCCAACTCTTTTTCAGATGAGTTTTATTATTTAGAGGAATCACATGATTCATATTCAGAGTTAGTATAGTTGGATGTAGAGTTAGAGCATCCAGATGCAGTTGCAGAGCCAGAGTAGAGGCCCAATTGGGCACAAACTACTCTTTAGGATGCATGGTATCTCGTTGGTGATTCAGCCAATAATAGGAGGACTTGATATGATTTTGAGGAGCCTCCTATTGCACTCACCGCAATTGAACCATTTCCCTCCAAACATATTTTCTTGGTTTATTCTTCAAATCCACAGTCTTATGGCGAGGCTGCTGCAAATCCCTTTTGGGAATCTGCCATGTAGGAGGAGTACAACTCCCTCCTCGAGAACCAGACTTGGGATTTAGTTCCCCTTCCTTATGGGAGGAAACTTGTTAGATGCAGATGGTTCTACATGACCAAGAGCGCAGTAGATGGACAGATTAGCAGATACAAAGCCAGGCTTGTTGGGAAAGTCTTTCAACACGTTCATGGTATTGACTATGATGAAGCCTTCACTCCAGTAGCGATGATGGATTCCATATGATTGGAAATTTCCATTACGGTAGACAAGGCATGGGAAGTCCATCAAATGGACGTGAAGAATGCATTTCTTCACGGTGATCTCTCTGAGGAGATCTACATGGAGCAACCCCAGAGATTTATGCAAGACTCATCTTTGCTCTGTCGCCTAAAGATTTCCCTTTATGGCCTCAAGAAGGCTCTGAGGGCATGGTATGCCAATATGGACTCCAACATGTTGTCATAGAACTTTGTACATTTTAAATTAGACCCATATGTCTACATCCTCACAACGAATGATTAAATTCTACTCTTAGTTCTGTATGTTGTTGATTTGATGATCACCATTTTCTCGACTTCAGCAATTGGTACAATCAAGATGATTCTACATGATAGGTTTTTGATGATGGACATGGGTCCGCTACACTTCATCCTTAGACCCGATATCAGTCAAGATGAATCAGGCATCAAATAGTCTCAGGCCAAGTATGCACAAGATTTCCTTAAGAGATTTCACATGACAGACTACAAGTATGCTCCGAATTCTTTCTTATCAGGAGTCAAACTTGAGGATGGTGGGGAGACTCCACTAGTTGATGGCACACTTTACAAACAACTAGTAGGGAGCTTGTTGTATCTCAAAAACTCAAGAAAATACATTTCATATGCAGTTGGCGCAGTTTCTAGGTTCACGCAGGAGCTGCATGAGCTGCATTGGAAGGATGCAAAGCGTATCATTCGATACATACAAAGAACCACCCCCTTTTGGATTCATTATGCAGCAGGCTCTACATTATATCTCATCAGGTTTACTGATTACAACTGGGTTGGTTATAACACTGATCACAATTCCACATCTAGTTACTCAATTAGACTTGGTTCCAGGCCTATTTATTGGTCTAGCAAGAAGTAAGTTGTCATTTCTCTATATTCAGCCAAGGCAGAGTATAGAGGGATAGTTAACATAATCATTCAGGCTATGTGGCTACAACATTTTCTCACTGAGTTGGGCATTTAGTTTCATTGACCGATCGTCATCTAGTGTGACAACCAGAGCACTCTGAAGTTATACAAATATCCAATTCAAAGGTAGTGGAAGAAGCACATCAATATCCACATGCACTACATCCAGGACTTAGTACAGGAGGGGATCATCGACCTACGGTTCTTTCCTTCAGCAGAACATACGGCATACATCTTCACCAAGACATTCATTGAGCACAAATTCCATTCTCTGCGAAGTCATCTTGGAGTGAAGGACATAGTTTCTTAGAAAATGTAGTTATTCTTTTTACATACATTCTACCTTGTGGGGGGGGGTTTCCAATGAGGTTTTCCCTCTTTCCTCAATTTATTTCAGTGCATCTTTTGTATTTAGGTACCGAACATGGCTTTGTTGTTGGGACCCATTCTTTATTTTCACCATAGTGATGTTTAGGGGGGGTGTTGGAGTTACTTAACACACACATATGATTTATTTTTCCTAATTTTTTTCCTTGTTTATAAGTCATAATTAGTCATTGTCTAGTCTCCTATATTTTAGGGGAGAATATTCTCTTTCAGTTGACACTTCAGTTTGACTAGTTGAGTTGATTTTAGATGCTACATTGTTTTTGTCACCATGCAACATTGGGACCATCACCATGATAATGCGCACTTGCAATGGGATCATCACCAGATTGGTGCATTACCCCTGATTCCATGATCTACTCCTCACTACTCCTTGTTCAGTCAGTTAATTGAAGAATAGTTGACTAGTTAACTCAGCTAGGTGGGAGTTCACTCCCGTAACTTCTTGAGAGACTAGACTAGGTAGAAGTTCACTCCTGTAACTATTGGTGTGTATCTAGATCACTTTAGACCACCACTATGGTGCATTGGTTCTCCTCCAATGTGTACTAATTGAGTTATATAGAGTATATCATGCGTAAATTATTCATTATTCATTACAGTTAATGAGAATTCTTCTCTTATTTGTCTCCTTCTTCTTCTTTCTCAAATTATCTCTACAAATGTGTGTAGTGTTTTCTATCTAGATATATTATGTGTGGTTCAACACATTTAAAACACCTTGTCAGACCTTTCAATTTTTTCAGAACGCATCTCACATAGAATCCCAAGGCAAGTTTTGATCAGAATTTCTGACTATAAGGCTCCAGTCCTTTATTCAGGAATAGATGGTGTTAGCACATATTATTGCTAAAGGGGTGTTTTTCCCTTAGTAAATGGCACCTTGGTAAAAAATGCATGAAAAGGGGGATAAAAAACCCACCTTTTTATTTTATCCTAAGTTTAGTTCCTGGGAGTGTTGTGATAAGGGGCGCGTAGATTTGGACGGTTGATATCTACATGCTCAGATCTATGTCACTCAACCCAAGTCATACCACCCCCCCGGAGCATTCTTCCTTTAATGAGGGAGGGTCCGAGCAAGCGGTTTCCCCGCGCGGGCCCCCCACTATGTGGCACTGCCTCGTTAAACGTGGACCCCCCTAATCAATATTTCTTACCATCTACCTCCCCCTCCCCCTCCAAGCAGATCACTTTCCACCTTCTCTCTTGCCAACACCTATCCTCCACTCACTCATCTCTTTGTCTATCACATCTCCCCTTTGCTGTGCCACTTATCATCTCCTGCCATGTGTCTCCAACTCCATGTCACCTCCACCTATGTTTTTTTTGTCCCCACTACGCCTACCACCGTAGCCTCCCCTCTTCCTCCATGTCATCTTCCTATGCCACATCACCTCTATCCCATCACACCTCAACGCTTGTATTCTAACACCCACACTTTCCCAATCACGTCTCCACTATCACATCCTTCCACCTGGTCATCGAGCACTTGATGTGGTTTGTTGAGCCTTCACCAAGCACCTCTCTAGCTCCTCCTCCTTAGCCTCCACGTCCACTTTCTGTCTTCCCAGTCAGCATCCAACAAGACTAAGGTGGTAGATATTCATAGGGTGTAGTCAACGTGTTCTTCACATGCTGAGTTAACTCTGCCTACTCCAATCCCGATGAAGCAGTTAATGAAAACAAGGAAGGTGGTTGAGACATCGTCTCCTTCCATAAATAGAAGTCCAGAAAAGGACAAATCATGGAAGCAGTTTGTCAGTATGGTCTGCCATAGATCACATCTGATAGAAGACTGCATGGGCAGTATGACTAATGTCTACATGTACAGCTTGACAGAGAACCTCATCAACGCAAATCCTTGAACGCATGACATGATCGCACCTTGGGAA
This sequence comes from Picea abies, assembly GCA_900067695.1. Lineage (NCBI taxonomy): Eukaryota > Viridiplantae > Streptophyta > Pinopsida > Pinales > Pinaceae > Picea > Picea abies. The sequence continues at coordinate 23,609 of CBVK0100154256.1, forward strand.
ATCAAATCCAGTTCTGAGTATATGTAGGTATTTTTGCCATTTTTTTAGTGTCGATGGTTGAGCTACGCTCTTGTATTGTAAAGTTTTAATGAAACTTTTGGTTCTCTGGTCATGTGTTGTAATTTGAGACTTCTTGTTTAATGAAAGTCATCCTTCTTTTCCATCTCTTTTTCCTATGATACTGAAAGGATTGGGCATGGATGATCCAGTCGAGTTTGTGTAACCTTATTGTAATGTATGTTTGATTGTAGTACTGTTATAGCATTTTCAATTTCCTGAAGTTTTGAATCCAAGAGGATCTTGTATTTGAATCTTTTCTTCCTTAGGCTATTGGAAGACTTGATGTCCATAGCAAACCTTTACATTTTCTCCTCAAGTTCTTCCTCCTACTCACCTTTACTACAACTTATTGACTGAAGTTGAATCAATACCTCACCTACCTATGCATACCAGCCCAGTTTTTTGAGTTAAAATGATATTATCTTGAGTCTGCACCCATTCGAACCCCCTTAAATTTATTCATTATGACATACAAATTGATGGGTATTGGACTTACCTCCTCTGCAATCAGGAGGTGACTTCTAGTGATAAAATCTGTGGTGTTGCTTCTAAGGAACAAATTGAAGACTTTTCCCAGAGATAGAATGACAAAGAGATTTTGATTCTGAAGGTGCATCAGACATCAAAACCATTCAAGATTTCATTTTTCACCTGACGACTCCATTGTTTCAACTATGGCTTCCAGAGGCAGACACACGAGGTCTACTCCACAATTGCCTTTAGCGACACCTGAAGCTGACCTAGAGAAAATGATCAAAAGATGAAAGACCCTTCAGGAAGGTACTTCTACTATTGAATCAGGTTATTCTAGTATTTTTTATCATTCTTCTTTGACAACTCGAGTAGTTGTCTCTCATTTTCCTATTACACCATCTATTGGAGCTTCTAGAAGTTTAAATTTTGGGAGTTTTTCTACTAGTTTCCCCTCTCCTAGTCTTGATTTTGAAGGCTTTGATATTTCTGTTTCCCCAAGAGTTGTAGCTGTTAGGACTCTATAATGTACCTTTTTGCTCATACTTTTTTCTATCATTACATCCTTTTCCCACTCATATTTAAGCCTACATTATCACCTTAATCTATTTTTCCAAAGGTATATAACATTTCTTCTCTTTGCTATATGTTTAATTTGTTTTTCATGTAATTTTACACTACTTTCATACTTAGCCATTAATCATAAATATATAGTTGCTAAAACAGTTTGAAGACTGTAGTTAATATATCGTTGCTGAAACAGTCAAACAGTACGCAAATCCCATTGCTGAAACAGTCTGTGATTTGTGATGCTGAAACAATATTTCACATGCAGCAGTAACAAGAAAAGATAATTAAAAGAGTTGTTACACTGGCCGCAACAGTTGTACCTCAAGCCAGCACCATTACAACCATTGTTGCTGCTTGAAGACCACGTTGCTGAAACAGTCAAACAATACACAAATCCCGTTGCTGAAACAGTCTGTGATTTGCGATGCTGAAACAATATTTTACATACAACAGTAACAAGAAAAGATAAATAAAGGAGTTGTTACACCAACCGCAATAGCTGTACCTCAAGCCAACACCATTACAACCACTGTAACAACATTTTTCTACGAAAGATCAGAATATCCTATTACAGCATAGAAGATTAGATCAGACCAAGACTAGGATTTATATGTACACATGTAATTTTATGCTTAATTGTATTAAGAGGATTCTCATATTTAAATAGGGGAGAAATCAGCATTAGAGGGGGAGATTATGAAAATCTTAGCTAGAAGGGAATTACAGAGAAGGAGTGTGTTTTGATATTGTAACTTGTCACATTTGACAGATGAATAAAAGATCATTCTGAGCATTTCTTCTTAGTTCCTTTCATTTTTGTGGAATCTTGTGAGAAGGAGAGGGCCCACCTTCTTCACAAGATTCACCCATTAGTTTATGTAGTGTGTTAGTATTGTTTTTATCCATACCTTGTTAAAACTCTGTTTTGTTGAAACTATGTTTCCACTGATTGTTACATTGTTTTCATACAATTCATTCCTAGGTAATTGTTAATCATTTTGATTGGTAATTCTGTTTGCAGAATGAGTTTATGAAAGTGTGATAGTTAGAGACAGGTGCTGAATATTCCTTCTTTGGGGAATAGGGTCCTATTCTCTGTTACAGAATAATTAGTCTTCTTTGCAGTATGCTGAAATGTTCCTTTTCCCTAGGTTGTTGTTTCTTAATGTAATCCAGGATTCTTTTGATAACTATTTTCCTTTGAATCTTAAACTCTGTAATAGATAGATTTCTTTTACTATAATTCAAAGTAGAACTTCAGTTTGTTCAAAGCAAGGTGTGATTAGTGTAACTTTTACTACAACTTTGGATTGCTTTTGAGATTGAGCATATACAGTGTGTGATTGCCTTTGAAATAAATAGACTTCCCTGGGTTGACAATTTATGTAACACTTGATTGTTTTAATTAATAAGCAATTATAGTGACCAATAGTACCCTGGTCTCAACCTAGAACCCACTCCGAGCTTCAGAACTCCTTCTCCTATTAAAGTTGTTGTTTTTACAGAGAGAGAAACCTCTATTCCCTCAAGCCCTATAGCTTTTTCCTCAAATCCTCTGTTGTTTCCCTTTCCTCCCAGAGGCTCAGTTTCAACCTCCCCTATTCAAGCCACATCTCCTCCTAGTTCTCCTACAACTATCATCCCTATGGAAGGTGATAATCCCCCTAGGAACAGAATGGATTCCATAGTGCCTGCAAGAAATGCCCCTCTAATATTACCTCAACCAATGAGTTCTCTCCCTGCTAGAGATTACCTGAAATACATGCCCAACTTCACTGGAGAAGAAGAAATAACTATTGAAGAACACCTTGCCGCCTTCTACAGTTATGCAAACAATCTAAATATTGAAAACAAGGATGTGTGGATGAGAGTCCTTGTCCAAAGCCTTGATGGTGTGTCACAACCCCACTGCAACGTAATAGATTTTTTTCCTTTTCTCGAGGGACAGAATCCCTGAAATCCTATGGGGCTTAGTACAGGCTGCAGATGCCTCCTCTACCTTGACAAAGTTCCTGCATGACCTCCCAGTCTTAAGGATCGTTCAGTTTCTTTTATGAGACAAAGCGACTCCTTTGATTCCTTACTGGAATCTTAATTCAATCGATCCATAGGTCCTTTGGAAGTTCCCTTGTGTGAACAACACTAGGCGCGAGCTCCACGACTCCTAAGTGACCATAGCACTATGACCAAGGCCTATTCCCAAAGGCACTTGTCACAACCCACCATCTCGCGAGTTCGTGAGTTGAAGCTCTCGACTCCTCCTTTCTAATATTTCAATACCCGAGATCACTAAATGGGTATAGCTCCCTTCTGTCAGCACCCTCCGCATGTGACCACTGGCTAGGCTAAATGCTAGCTCCCGTCGCAACTCACCACTTCGCAATTCAAAGGGTTGAACCTCCATGCTCTTCCTGTGCGAACCTCCGAGACTTGAAAGTCAACGAAGGTTGACCTTCCTTTCACACTTCCCACAACTCTCCACTTTGCAAGTTGTAGCGATGAGCCTTCATGCTCTTATCCTGCGAATCCCCAAGACGTGAGAATTCAATGGAGTGTTGACTCCTTCTCCCCAGACGATGCATGTCCGCTTGTCAACCACACGGGCCCCACCTTGTAGTCCTGCCACGTGTCCTTTCTCTTATGCCTTGGCTCTCGGCACTTAGTGACTTCTGCAATCAAGACGAGGTCCTCTCAACCTCCAAACCCCCGAATGTGCGATATGCAATGGGGTTCCTGATCCAACGGTCCTCCCGCGACCTAGATCCAATGCCTGTCTCTGCTCCTCGCTATTTCGCAACTTTTCAAGTTGTGGCATCCAACCTTGGCACCTTCCCTTCATGAAACCCTAAGAAGTGATGTTATCTTTCCCTCTCACGTTCTCGCTACTCGCGACTTTGCAAGTCGAAGGGTTGAGCTCTCATTCCCTTATCTCACGAATCCCCGAGACGCAAGAGGTCAACGAGTGTTGACTCCTTTCACTAGGTGACACGTGTCTTCATATCTATCACACGGGCCCACCTTACGGTTCTACCACATGTCCCTCATCCCCAGCTTCGACACTTCGCGACTTCGCTTCCCGAAGCACTACCTCCTTTGTATCCCGACACCCGAAGTGCCAAGATCCCGAACTCCTCTCTACTCCTTATCACAACTCATGACTTCAAGACTTTTGGGACAAAAGTCTTGACCTCCTATCCGTCGATATGCCAAAATGCCAAAATTTTGACACGTCGTCAACGCGGGTCCCACAATGGAACTTCCCACCTTTTTGGAGTTTTGGACTTTGTGAATTCATGAATCCTGATGCTAAGCTTTCGGTTCTTCAACCCTCGAAACCCCGAAATACCGAGTTCCAATGCACTTCACCAATAACTGGCTCACACAAATCCTTTCACCCCTTCGAGACTTCACCTTTCGCGACCTCGCGAATCTTGACGCAAGGGTTTTAACCCTTCAACTCACGAATCCATGAAATTAGATTACGCGAGTGATCCAACAGTTCTTGTCGACTCAGATCCTACGATCCAATTTCTCCCGAACTTAAAACTTGAAAATAGGCTTACCTTAACTCCCCTGCTCCTCTGCAAGATCTGACGGCTCTCAGGACTTCGCGAATTCTCCACAGAGAATTCCAACCGTCCAATGCCTCCTTGACGACTCTTGCAAAGTGAACACAGTAATTCCTTCGCTGCTATTTTGGGATTTCAAGAGGATCATTCTTCCTCGTACAGGGTTACTAAGACTTGCGCCTTCAAATCCTTTTTCAGGTTCTTGGTGAGATTTCTAAGAAGGATGTCTCTATGGGGAGATCTATCCAGGGTATTACGTGAGATGGACAAGGGTATAGATTTCCCGAGAATAGACTTGAAGTCTGGACAAGGGTATAAATAGCAATTTATAAAACATAAGCCATACGTAGTCTTTCCATTATAAGCGTGTAACCACCATTTCTAAACCAAAACACTACACATGCAGTCTTATACACAAACCATTCATAAAACTGCACAAACTATGAGCATACATGTCAGCATATAATTTCAAGATGCAAGATGTAAAAACACTTATCAGAAATAACACCAGATGTGATTGCAACTGCTGAGAGAGGTGCCTGTTTCCACCCAACCGTAGGTTTAGCGACTCCCAATGAATTTACCAGTGAGATCGGAAGAGCGTCGTGTAGGGAAAGAGTGTAGATCTCGG